>CAJQZM010033623.1:0-48018 GCA_907164665.1 Colias nastes
TTAAGAATTCGAAGTTTTATTTATTTACTCTCACAAATTTCGAACCAATGATATTTCAAACACTCGATAATTCGTAGTATTTTAAGAGTCCCTTGAGTTTCGAATTATCGAGAGTCTACTGTAACCGATTTTAGATTTAATACGCTGATTATAAATTGTAAAATCAAATTTTGAATCCTTTAAGTACATATTATTATTGTCGCAATTGATTGAAGTTATTTAGGCAATTTTTATCGAAAGACTTTCATCGAAAGACGAATTAGAAGTCTTTTATCGAAAGACTTATAATTGCCGGATATAACGAAAATCATAAGCCTTTTTTTTAATTTATTGCTTTTATTGTTAACGATAAAGTTATGTATGTAATTGTCTCGGTTAAGATATCAACATAGGCATTAGGCATCTAAAAATTTATTCTGTATCATAGAAAGTTAACTCAGGCCAGCCCTATTTTAGCATGAACAAAAACGTTGACATGCGACATTTATATACAATTCAGTTTCTATTTTATGCCTAAGTTAAGAGGATTCACTTATTATTTTTTAGTAGATTTCATAGTAGCAAGTACCTATACATAGAAACCTGTTTAATTAATTTTACCAACTTTTCTTCTAGAAATGTGGAATAAATATTTCTTAATTCATCTTACATCTTTATCTTATCGAATCCATTTTTAAATATACCGGACCATAAAAAATGATTCATATGAGTTGCAGAACATGACCTATATTTTGAAAATTAACACTTTTCTAAATGGAGTAGGTAGGTAACATATATTACTCCGTCAGTCGACAAACTGTAGGTATGTTTAATGTTTATTAAGTAGGTATAGGTACTAATAATAATATTCGTGTATGTGATAGAATGCGCGTCCACCGAACATTCTGGAACAATATCTAGAATCTATATAGACTGCTGACTGATTGCTCCAAATCGGTACAAAAACGAATGCGTCTAGAAACCTCAATTACTTTAAACACAAAAATTTGCATGAAACAAATTACGTCACATTTCAAGCAATCCGCTGAAAATCAAGAAAACACATTTGCGGTAAGCAGCTTATCGGCGGCCATTTTGTGACTATAACAAAATGGCGCTCGTTCAATTTGAATATAACAGCATACGTCGGCCGCGCTCCCGGGCGATAACTCATCGGATCCACTAAGATGGCGTGGAAAACGTAAAAGTATATTATTTTTATAAGAACAATAAGTCTGGTGGAGACGCATCGCCTAAGCACACGAAAGGAAACCGAAAATCCAGCCAATCCTGGATTACTAATGACTTTTGTTGTAGCTTTGACAGATCTTTAAAGCTACCTATGGACTGGTACCTATGAGGCTATGGTTTCTCAAACTATTCATCTCACAATGCACAATTGCTTAGAATTATATAGTAACATAAGTTATTGTTGATTAGGTAATTTAATTTAAGGTCCATAATAATATGTATGTGCTAAGGAAACTACTACGTATAAATAAATAAAATAAAATTAGTACATATTACTGTTTACGCAGCGATCTAGTCCTAGGACTTAGGAGAAGAAATAAAACGTTATATACTTTTAACTTTACATACTAAATCATAACGGTAAAAAATTAAATAAAACACGACTCCACAGCATCCGTAGTCTCTGCAAAGATGGCACATAAGAATATGTCGGTCAGAGCACGGCGGAGTGAGATAGCGCAAATCTCTTTGGAAAAGTGTCCAAGATGGGCGCTGATTTTATGAGTATCACTCGCTACTCTATGGTTTTCTATTAGTCAATGTTATTTTATTTTATATGAAAAACGTAAAGAGTAAAGACAGTGCGAAAAGTTATGATAGCAATTAGCTTGGTTTTGCTTCGGCTTGGTTTAGAACAAAAAGAGTATTATAGATAAGCAATTTAGTTGTAAAGCTGCGTAGGTACATAAATAAAATAAATAATCATGTATTTTTGTGTGTAGGTAACAATAGAATGTTTCGAAAAGTAATTATTTATACAATTTAAATCTATACATATAATAAAATCGTAGGAAAGTCAAAACTGTACATTGAATATTTTTTTAAAAGAATACATAATCCATGATCTATAATCGATATAGAAGCCAAAAACATAGTTTTTAGAATTTTTGTCTGTTTGTCTGTTTGTCGGTTTGTCTGTTTGTCTGTATGTTTGACCGGGCTAATCTCGAAAAGTACTGCATAGATTGACTTCAAATTTTGCATGAATATTACTAACAGGTCGGGTCAGGCTATAGGCTACATATTATCAAGCTATCACCTGCGGGGGAGGAGCTGTGAACCTTTATTTTTCTTACGTATTCTCTGTACTACGATAGCGTACAATCTAAAGACTCATGTTTAAATGTTGTTTTTGAGTAAGCCATGCTATTGTCTACCTTTACACTATAAAAACTACGTCATTTAAGTAATTTTGGCAGAGAAACAGTATAATGAATCTTAGTAGTATAAAGACAAATTTAAAACAGCGCCATCTATGAGATTTCATTAAAATCAAATCAATTTACATAATATTAACGCTTCTTGGAAATTCATAATTTAAATATTATGATGTTGGTGAGGTTGTTTTTTTTTTTAAAGTTAAATAAATAATTCATATCTTCCCAGAGTCCATTTCAGGTGCGCTTATATTTCATGTGAATATACTAAATTTTTATAAGTGAGGGTAGATGTTTATTATTTGATGTCAAACAAGACACCATTACAGTTAATATAGGTAATAGTAGATAACAGTGATTGTGTTCATTCGTTACATTTTTATAAATCTTCGGCTTTTTTTAGGGTTCCGTAGCCAAAATGGCAAAAACGGAACCCTTATAGTTTCGTCATGTCCGTCTGTCCGTCTGTCCGTCTGTCCGTCTGTCACAGCCGATTTACTCGGAAACTATAAGTACTACAGTGATGAAATTTGATGGGAATATGTGTTGTATGAACCGCTACAAAAATATGACACTAAATAGTAAAAAAAAGAATTGGGGGTGGGGCCCCCCATACATGTAACTGAGGGATGAAATTTTTTTTTTCGATGTACATACCCGTGTGGGGTATCAATGGAAAGGTCTTTTAAAATGATATAAAGTTTTCTAAAAAACATTTTTCTTAAAGTGAACGGTTTTTGAGATATCAGCTCTCAAAGTCGTAAAAAGTATGTCCCCCCCCCTCTATTTTTATAACTACGGGGTATAAAATTCTAAAAAAAATAGAGGTGATGCATGCTAATTAACTCTTTCAACGATTTTTGGTTTGATCAAAGTATCTCTTATAGTTTTTGAGATAGGTTGATTTAACTGTAATTTATTATATTTGCTGCTACGGAACCCTTTGTGCGCGAGCCCGACTCGCACTTGGCCGGTTTTATTTAATTTTCGCCTTCTTGCGTTCCCACAAAAGGTAAGTTGTAGCTTTTATATTTATTCTTTATAATTATAATTATATAGTTAGACTCATGTTTTTAATTAGTTAAAGTTAAGTATGACAAAATAAGAAAATGATGAAATTTTATTTTTATGTATAACTTTTACAAGACTATATTAAACGCCCAAAGAAGGTCACTTTAGTTCTTGTTAAAACTTTATTTGTTAGTAGCTTTTTAATAAAATAAGGTACAGTTATCTTTTGATTTTTTTTTTATTAACAGATTCAATTTTAATAAAAATTGACGATTTGCGTGAGGATGTAGTGGAAATTAGTAACCTTGCGCGTGGTCAATCATCAATCATCAATCATCAATACATATAATAAAATTCTAGAAAAGTGATGTCTGTACAATGAAAATATGTAAAAAAAATTAGCAGGGGTTAAATTATTAAATCGATCCCAAACCCAAAACTGTAGTTAAAAATTTAACTTAAGCCGAGGTAGTAGGGGGAGGGGTCAAATTAGAATTATGCTTACTTCTAGGTAAATTTTCTACATAAAATGTCCTTTAAATTATGTCGTATTATATTTTTAACCCCCGACGCAAAAAGATGGGTGATAAGTGTTTGACCGCTATGTGTGTGTGTGTGTCTGTTTGTGTGTGTTATCCGAATTAGATGCGGTTTTGATGTTAGGCAGCATATTTTCCGACGCTGGTTCTTAGATAAAGTGTATCAAAATCGGTTCATCCATTTATTATACCTTTATAGGGGTAAAAGTGGGAATGTGGGAAAAAATATTAGTTATATTTTTATCCAATTCGGTTTATCCATTACAGCTTCTATTAGATTACAGCGGTAAAAGTGGGAATGAACAATAATGGAATGTGGTCAAATAATATACCTACTCAAGCGGTAGGTATATCAAAATATGAAAGAGCAACGTGTGAATTACAATTAGTAATGTTTTATCGAAATCGGTTCATCCGTTTATTACATATAGGGCACTTTAGGGGTGACAGTGGTTAGATAAATAAACCAAATGGAGCATCAAACGACAGGATATGACGTGTACATATAGGTACAATTAGATAATATGGTTTACATCAAAATCGGTTATCCCATTTACTAGGGGTGGAAAGGGAAGGGTTGAAAGTCTGTTAAAGAAGAGGGGGATATGGGAGCGAGAGGATAGCCACACCCTGGAAATTTTGAACTCTACTCAAAGCCACATAGGCCTGGCCCTTGGCAATTTTGTTCCTAAAGATACCACTTCTTTTGTCACTGTGGTCCATTACAATTTGTCCGTAACCGTGCACAAATTGAAAGATGTCAAGGAGCAACAAACTTATAGATATCAATATGATGTAGGAATGTAATATGGAGGTAGGTCTCGCTTACTTGAAAATAAGAAACCGAAGTTAAAAATTTAAAAATTAAAAAAAAAACCAACGCAACGAATGTAAAGGAATTAATAATAATTTTACAAACTTCCCGACGATCTTTAAAATTAAGTACCATTATAAAAAAAAATATAATATATGATATTATGATAATGATGGTATGGCAGCCCCGACGACTTTGTTTTTTTATTTTTATAAATATTTAAAATGGTATTTATTAAGGTGATGAATTAATTTTTCTAACATTTACGGCCCTTTTTAAACCTTCGTAATTTTTATATTATTAAAGTTGTCGTGATGAAAATTCTTGACAAGAAAGTTCAATAGTAACACAATACGTCTATCGTTTTAGAAACATGATTCCATGATATTTTCTCGATAGAAAAAAAATACAAAGTTCTCATTGTTATTTTTTTTTAATCTCTGGCATCTTCAAAATAACAAACGTAAAGTTACGACTTTTTGGATATTAACTATAAAATATACAACCTATACGTCTACCGAGTTAGAATTTTGAAATATGCGATGGTTTTGAAATAAACAAGAAATACTTGAAATTAGCGCGCGACCAGCCAATATAGCGAGAGCCGCCCTGTACCTTCCTACCCCGATCGCTGCACGAGTCATTCCCGCTACGGCCGTCACACGGGGAACTTGTGTCGCTCGCGCAATCGTAACAAAGGGTGACAACACGATAAGACAAAATGAGACAAATGGGGACAATAAAGAAAATAAGAAGAAGAAACATAAAGGTTGGAGGAAAAAGAATGCTTACAATTGGAACAAATTAATGAAGTAAGTTGGTTTTATTTTAAATTTGATGATAATTATATTATAGACGATGTTTGATATGTACCCCTGTTTTAAGTACATAACGAATGTGTAAGATTTTTTCATTTATAGCATAGATAATCTTTTCAGAAATCCGGAATCCAGAAGGAAAATAAACCCACTGATTGTTCACAATGTGAACCCACTCCTTCGTAAGTACCTTTATTCAGTAAAAAATGTATGTTATCAACGCTCTACTGGTTTTATCGCATGATTCCATTTTTAGCAAAAAGCAACAAAGTGCAAAGAAATAAAAAATCATGGTGAACTTAGTGGAAGTATGGTGGACGTAATATGGAACAGGAGCTCATTGGAGTAGTATAATATTTAAAAAAAATACGAAAAAATTTCAAGAATTACATTTCTTAGTAGGTGGTAGATAAGTATGTTGTATAAAGAATTTGATGTTGATATTTATTTCATTTATACTTACTACACCTGTGCGAGAAATTGCTTAGTACTAAAACAGGTTTATATTCATATTTACATAGTAATGTGAGTTTTCATTTCGAAAAATTTTGTGTAAGTATATTAAATTGAGTTCCTGGGTGATCTGGAAACACAATTGGGCCCGGAAGATGGCGCTGCAGTCACTCCTCCTAATCACATGAACCGATTTGGATGAATATTTGTGTGCACATTTCATTGTTGTGGGATGATTGGTTGATTCGTTTTCACATTAGCTAATATTATGTATTTTTGTTGTTAGAAAGTAAACTTAATTTAATGTTTATAATACATTATTATTGGTATAAATAAGCCAGTGTTCGTCTCACATTGCTGTACCTGCCTACCTACCCTACCAGGGCCTAACTTTGTTCTGGCTATTTTATTTAAATTATTTGTAATGAATAATTACAATTATAATAGAGTGCAAAAAATAAATACATGCGTCAATATATTTTGTGTTTTTTTTAAAACAATTTTTTTATTTAAAAAAATATCATTCCGACCGCGGCTTTGCCCGCGTGGAATTAGGTTATATCGTGAATCCTGTTTTATCCCACAGAAGTGTTCAGTTCGGATAAAAAGTATCCTATGTGTAAATCCAGGCAATTAGCTATATTTTATCAAAATTGGTAATGTAGTCTTGACGTGATTAAGTAACAACTAACAAAAAAATATACAAATTAACATCCAAAGTTTCGCATCAGTTTTACTGTATTAGTGATATCTTCCACTCTTGACTTTGACTGAGAAGAATTAGGGTTTATAACTTCTTTCAGAAATAGGTACCTTTCATTTCTGGGCATGATGTAATATCTACGTCAGCATCAAATTCTATCTAAATCAATTCAGTAGTCCGCGTTATTGAGTACCATTTCATTTTTTCAGAGTAACAATATTTTTTGTTATTTTAAAGATTATTTATAACCTGTATTATTTTTTAATAAAGTAAACATTACGAAATAATAATAATTATTAATAATGTCTAAGTAGTTGTTAAAAAGAAGATTATTTGTTTATAAGCAAGAAAATAAAACCAATAAATCAACAATTAAATATATGTATAACAATATTATAACTGTATGACGACTCCATACATGTTTGTCCCGAGTCGGCCAGCGGCAGCGCGGCGAGTTTGCAAGAATGACTTCGCGCACACCCGCGTTCGCGATAGCGAGCTATTAGACTCCGCCCACCAAGCAGTGGATTTTTTTTTGTGTATCGTCTTAATTTTTATTGCACGGTCTAAACGGTTTAGTTACTACAGGCGTGAGACAGGAAAGATCTGCAGGCCGAGACTAACGGCAAAGATTAGAATAAACGCTAAGGAATAGAAACTGCTATCGCTAATTATTATTGACATAAGCTCATGACATTTTAGTAATGGTTCGGTCACACTACCAAAATTACGACGACGACAACCACCAAAATTCTCATCCAGACCAAATTCGTTCAAAATAAAATATTAAAATTTCCCGTCATACCTACTGGTACTCGGAAGAAAAAAATTTCGAGGTCAATTAATAAAAAAATAGATTTTTTGCGATTTTCTAGGAGCTACCGTTTCTACGAAAAAATCTATTTTTTCATTCATTGATCTCAAAAAAAAATTCCAAGCACCAGAACGACAGGAAATTTTAATATTTTATTCTAATTGTGTTTAGCACAATTTAGTTAAATTGCGACTGGATGAAAATTTTGTTCGTGGTCGTCGTCGTCGTTGGTAGGGGGGCGTCCATAAATTACGTGAGTTGTTTTAGGGGGGGAGGGGGTCGAGTAAAATCTCATCTAACCTTACGTTGGGGAGAGGGGGGGTGTCGGCAAATATCACGCAATTTTTTTTAAATTGAAACAAAACAAATTAATTACTCTTTTGGTCCATTTAATCCAAATAACATGCTTAAGATTTTAATGTTACGGTTAAGATTTAAATATTCTATTGTTACCTTGTTATAACACTAAGGGCCGATTTTTCAATGCTTGGATAAAACTTATTCGTCGAATAATGTATAAAACTACCATTTTAAAAACGTATTCTAATTGCCCGTATTTGACAGTTTATACCAATAAAGTATTACACGATAATATTAAAATGTCAGACATTTTAATATTATCGTGTAATACTTTATTGGACGGATAAGTTTTATCCAAGCATTGAAAAATCGGCCCTTATTATAACTTTCAGCAATACATATTAATTACTATTTTTAACTAGTCGTAAACAAAAGCACGAAGCAATTTTTTTTTCTTTTTACAATGACAAATAAACAAAAGAAACCCACATTTTGAAAAATCTCACGTGAGATGGGGGGATGGGGGCGGGGGTTCAATAAAATCTCATGATATCTCACCAGAGGGGGAGGGAGGGTCAAAAAATGGACAAAAACACCTCACGTAATTTATGGACGCTCCCTAGGGTGAACAAATCCTTAGCAAAACATCATACGCTTATGTCAATTATTAGTATCGATAGCGGATTCTATTCCTTTGCGTTTTGACGTTTGTCTCGGCGCTCAGTTGCTTCACGATTTATTATCAAAAACATCCATACAAGGAAGGAAGAAAAATAAATTTGCTCCCTTCCCCTCTGGTGCCTAAAAATAAATTTTACGTAGAAAATTAATTAGGCATTTATTTTTTTATTTTTTAGCTCAGTTTAGTAATAAATTTTACTAACAGTTCTTTTAATTATTTATGGTAGTACGTGTTTATTCAATAAAAATTAAGTAGTAAGTACTATACAGTCACTATTCCACGCGGACGAAGTCGCGGGCACAGCTAGTACCTACATAAATCACTATACTAACAAAGTGTAGATCACAGGCAATTACTAGGTTAAGTAGGTAGGTACATAAATGTAATAATAATAATTTTATAAAATCACACAAAAGATTTTATTAGTTATTATTTTTTACAAGTATGTCGCACAAAATCTACAATATAAATCAAATAATGGAAACCGATCCCCATTAAATAAAAGTTAAAACTACTTACAAACTACGATACTTCACTCAATTATATTTCGATAACCACTCAAAACCCTTATATTTATTCTTTCACTAACTTCACCTCTAATAATATGGACATAGAGCTTATTTTAAGTTTAGCTAGTTATGTGGGCAATGTTGTAAATGCCCGCTTGAAACGTGATAGCCACTTGACGCATTACACGGTCAAAACAATAAAGAAACACGTCAAGAGACACCGGCTCGGTGATTTTTCGAGATTCGCAATTGTTTTTCGACTCATACCAAGATTCCCCGCTGTGCTCTAGTGGCCGGTTATTATGCGGTTTTCCTGTGAGAATATGTATGTACTTCATAATTATTGTGGTTGTGTGAAAATTTTGTTGTTCGCTTTATTGGTTTTTTGGTGACGGATTCGAATAGATTTTCTTGTAAATTCTTAAGAATGCTGGATAAACACTGAATGAATAAATCTACGTAAAATGAGTGGATTATTAACACATTATTAATTTAGTTTATAAAATCTATGTCCTGCAAATAAGTGAATAATAAATAATTACTGTGAATTTTTTTTTAAATTTAAAACCTAAAAAGACGCGCCATTTTGGCGCTAATAAAAAAATATAAATGACAGGAACCCTTCCGTAGGTACAGTCTGCAGTATAAATCTCTTGGGGCACAAAAAGTGACGCTAAAAACGTCTCTCATTCGGCGGAATCATATTCTGTTAAACTCGTTATGTGCCCACGGCTTGTTGCGCTGACCTGGCAAGTGTTGGGATTATGTGGATGTGATAAAAAATCTATTTTAAAGGAGTTTTAATAGTATGTAGTACATATCTAATTTCCCTAATTTATTAACGTACCGTGTAATACACGCTATGGTATCGGCATTAAGCATTTGATTTAGGCTTTTTTTGCTCCCAGATCGTGGCTAATAAATAATATTGTAATAGAGTTGTACTGGTAATAGAGTTTCTTGAGTCTACAACGCATGTAAACTGCCTACTGCAGCATAGAGGGAGTAATGTAATTCGACTAATACAACTATGCAATAATTATAAATAATCTTTCAACCGAAACACTTAAAATACTTAAACACTCGAAACCGAGACACTTAAAATTTGTTAGATACTTTTCAAATCATTAATTTTTATAAATACCTATGTTTTACAACTAGCCTTATCCACACCATCCTCGCGTAGCCACTTCGCTGTGAAAGCAATACTGTATTGAGTTTTTAGCGGCCGCAGGACTGTCGTCGCACGAAATATTGAGTTGCCGACCTTTTACCGGCCAATGTGGGTGTCGATTGATTTTTTATTGAATTTAACTACTTGCCTCACATTTTTCTTATAAGACTTTCGAAGTATGGAGTGCTAGGAGAGTAACGCATTAGAACATTATGATTATATTTACGTCGGTTTAATAACAAAAAAATATACGCAGTAGTAGTTCAATGTTAAAACCTTCGACTGTAAATAAGACAAAAAAAACGTATACTTAAATTTTTCATTTATCATCACAGCTCTACCTACCTGTTTGTAAAGAAAACACATAGCAAGCATACAATTTTTGATAAGATGACATGCTAATAATTCTTCGTTTGGCCTGCGCGGAGATTTCGGCCTGAATCCGTTCCTTTCATCATAATAAAATTATGATGAAAGGAAATGAATAATAGCAGTTTTAGTCTGTATTGTGTTTATTGAGTGTGAAAATAATATAGGTAAGCCGTGTCTATTTATCTCGGGAAAAAATCATGTTTATTTTACACTATGATAATTAATAACTTGATTTTCACTTATTTCGTTACAAAAACACATACTTAATAAATCGAGTTATTTTTTAGGGATTATTTTTTTATATTTTTATCCCTACACTAGAATTGTCTCGTAATAGTTCGCAAGTGTGATAGCACCCTCGTGTGACCCATAATTGATTTAGAGCCGCTTTCAAATCAATACTGACGCCCTGCTACAGTAAACTATACTAATTCACTGCCTATTGTAGTATCGATACGTTTTTGTTTCAGAATTGAAATGTTGACTTTGCCCGGGTAAACCTAGAAGGAAGGTAACTTTGTATTATAATCTCATATTGTCATAAATGACGTGTATGCGATAATAAAATTAGGGATAAGGATTTGAAATATACATTTCAAATATTAGAAAAATTGCCTCGAAGTCGGTTCAAGATTATACAAGCGATCAACTATGCGGTAAAATACGTCATGTTCTAGATATACAGCTTTTGTGATAAAAATAAATATTTATATATAATATTTATAAGTACCTACCTAGTTAAATAATTAATTTGCTATTCAATACTTTTGAATTTCGATCTTTCTCTATTTTCATGATTCAAAGGTGCTTCTCAAAGTTGCAGATATAAATGTCAAAATATGTTTTGCTAAAGTTTCTTTACCAACCAACAGAGGAAATAGTGTTGTTACCTCTAGACAACTTGTCCGTTGCTAGTAATACATATTTTATTTGGTGTCATCATTCAGAAATATTATATTTGCAAAACTGTCTTCACGATCTCCAAAAGGACTGAAACGACTCTCATCTACTTATATCAAAACCAACATTCCTACATCTCTCCTGAAGTAACCGCAGACCTTTAAACAATAAAGCGTCATTTAATTAAAATAATTTAAACCCTGTTCTCAAAATATGAACGGAAGCACCTGCGCCATACTTAGTGATAATCGGAATAACACGGAGATTTAGTCTTAAGCTGTTAATTTGGACGGGCGTCAAATACAATTTTACGGTGCGAGCACTGAGCTGAGCCGATTGTGGCCGACAGTCGACACGACGAGCCTGCGACCGGGAAAAATGGACAAGGCTTATAAAATGTTTATAAAAAAACAAGGCTTATAAAGAATAAAAGTTTTATAACAGGAGAATTAAAATAGACATTTAAATAGTAATAATGAGAACGTTACTGAAAAAGCGTTTGAGGTAGAAAGCAGTGTTTTATTACTGAAAGGGAAGTCGTTCTTTTTACCTTGAAAAAACTATTTAATTTTCCTGAATAGATAGGAAAAGTTCGTTATTGATAGGATGGCCATGGCTAGATTATGGATACCAGTGATAATATCTGTTACTCACTCATATGAAAAAGCATTTTAATGAAGTAGACACGGTCAATTGATACTAAAATTAGAAAATTGTATTTATTAAAATTAGTTCGACATTTTATTTTACACTAGCTGCGCTCGACGGTTTCACCCGCGTGGCTCCGCTCCTGTTGGTCTTAACGTGATAATATATAGCCTTTCTCGATGAGTGGGCTCTCTAACACTGAAAGAATTTTTCAAATCGGACCAGTAGTTCCTGAGATTAGCACGTTCAAACAAACAAACTCTTCAGCTTTATAATATTAGTATAGATTCCTAAACAAACAAAATAGGTAATAATTCCTTGCCACATCCACAATTCGTTCATCCTCGCCAAAAATACAAGTGGTCACGTATTGGTTAAAGGGGAGAGCGTTCACAGATTATACAGCGGTTTGCGATCATATCACCGCCGAGATTGTCTTGTGATAATGTTTCACAAGTTTATATAGTCTGTGGAAGCTATGGTGATAGAATTATTGATAATCTGTGGTTGTAGAGCAATGAATTAGCATTAGAATTATAGAAGAACTGTAAAATCACCTAAAAAGTGTTCAGTGATTTTTATATAGGTACCCAGTCTACCCTACTTTAAAGTACATGTTCTTAACTTATAAATTGCATTTAGTAATAAATTTATAAATTATTGTTTAGAATTTATACTTTCTCAGTAACAAGATTTTTTTAATTTAAGTTCATCAAAAATATTGAGGCAATAATATCATCAAAATAACGATAAGAGATCGCTCTAACAGAAGCTACTTAATACTTATATTAAGATTTATGATAAGGTAAAAAATCCAAATATTGTCAGGGGTAAAAAACAACAAATGATACGCCGTCAAAAATAACAACGCGTCGAAGCGTACAAACGAATCGGCTTATATCACAATGAAATTATTTTCGATACAGATAATCATATAAACTGATGAAAAAGTATAAAAAATAGCCAAGTGTCCGGTGGGAAGAGAACACTTGCAGCAAATAAGTTTGATAGAATTTGCGGTCCAATGCCGCTAATGCAATAAGTTTTAAGCTTTCGATGTACCTACTTTTGAAATTAGTCGGTTCATCGTATGAAGGCGGTAGCCCCGAGCCCGTAGCACAGATAAAATAGGTAATACCACAGATAGTATACATACATATATTACTGGCTATAGTTTTGAAAGGAGTTGTGTAAAGTTGATTATTGAAAATGGATGTTTAGTTTTTAGAAATTTTTTAATATGGATTACAGTACTCCAAAAGTAATAATGCGCATAGAAATCTTCGTTACTGTTCGGCAACTGTGACTGTCATATTCCCGGAGCGTCCGAAGATGATATGTATATAGAGTGGTTAAATGCATTTTCTTCATGCATAATTTAGTCAAATTACGTGTTTTGTGCTAAAAGAGATTAATATTTATTTGTAAGTAAGGATTTTGTTGCGATAATTCCTTGTAAGTAAATAGCGAGGATAACCCCACGATTGCGAATATATCTTTGTTTGATTGATTTACTTGGAAAATTTTATAGTACTTTTAAATTGTCTTACTGAAGCTGGTGTAATGATGGAAGAAAAGAAGGTTAAAATAACACAATTTATATTGTATAAAATATGGTTTTCAAACACAGGTTTACATTTAAACCATATAAATCTAATCATTAAAATCTCAGTTCATAAGTATTTACAGTACTGATCATTCTTCGATATTTTGACAATTACAAAAAAATAAAAATAAAAACGATCAAAATCAGGGATTATCTTTATTTCTAACATTTTAGATACATCGGAACTTTCATTATGCTCTTCTTCATTTTTACTTTCCCTACTGCCATCACCTGTGTAAATCATTTCATCGATTAATTCAATTCACCTTTAAAAACAAAACCAAGAAGGGTATGAGCAGCAGCTCTATATAATTCCACACAGAGAGAACACGTGCAGTCACCACCAATATTTACAGACGACTGACGGATTTTTGAGTTTTTGGACTGACAGGCTACCGTCACCTACCGCCCGAATTGTTTTCGATTGTGTATGACTCTGAATTGACTTCTATTTCTTTTAAACAAGGTGTAAAATGCAAGTGCATTTTTAGGGCATTTATGATTCAATGATTCGAGTGTTTTCGGAAATACGACAATTAGCGAAGATTTGCATGCGCATTATTAGTTTTGGAGTACTGTATATGAATACAATTTCAGTATCATATTATTTAATCCAGTTCTTTATAAATACTTATCTATGAAGAACTAATAAAATTAACCGCGTCTCTTGCGAAGGCGGCGCGGCAAAGAAATTTTTTAATTTAATTTTAAATAAGTTTTTATATATTATCATGGTCTAATTAATTAAAATTATTAAAAAATGCATCAGACCATGGCATTACTCAATCACAGTACAAGGTAACTTACCTTCATATTACAACAACGTAACATTTTCAAAATTCAGAATTCATTTATTCATTGCTTGAACACGTAATATAATATTCTGTACAACTTATACCAAATTACTATAAATACGGTATTAATGAACTAATCGAGCAATATTATCGTAAGCAGTTTATCGCTAAGCAACGATTCGAGTGGATTGTCCAAGATTCGAACAATTGGAAAGAAGATTTGGACCGCAGCACTTGTTTGAGGACGTGCTGGGAAAACAAAGTCGTTTGTGAGGACTTTTAGGGTTTTCGATATCGGTACGATATTATATCGTAGGGAGAATCATTTCTTTATTTATCGGTCTACATTGTGATCGCAGAACGTTTGTTGAAACATATATCTGGATAGTTATTAAAAAATCATCATAAATTCGGAATACCATGTCTTCAAAATTCTTATACTTTTAATTAAAGTCTGTCACACTGTTTTTAGAATGTTACCTTGTTGCATCAGCATCTGAAAGTAATGTATTAAAAATTCTCCGAAAATGCACTAATAAAAACATTTTTGGAATAAAATTTATTTAGAATCGTAACATGTAAAAATCATTTATCAAGTGTAGCAAATTGAACGAAGTGAGGTACAGTCCTGTGAATTCGCTCGAATACGGATTTAGTCAAGTTCCCTCTAATCTTATCTATTATCAGGTGTTTGCTTGCTTTTATAAAGGGGTGGACTTATAACTAATTTTCTGAAAAGGACAAAGTAAGGACAGGTTGCTTTTCTTTCTATATTATTGTTGCTAGTCTGTGTTGCTATGCTAGTCAATGAGTAATTGACCGCTGTGAATATTGCTACAAGTAGGTAATAGGTATTAAAATGTATAATGCTGAAAAGGAGTGAAAAGTACCTACCTACTTTAAGTTCGAATATGCTGCAAACATAATTACCTAATTATTAATGTGTCACAAAAACCTTTGATGATAAACCTTTTCATTATTAGTCATATTAATTCGTTTTAGAATTATTTTAATATCATAATATTCTGTAATAGGTACTTGCGCTTGTCAAAATAAAGAAACTCGATGGAAAAAATGGCTGTAGACGAAATATTTTTCTCCATTCAAATACTTATCATAATATTTATAGGAAAATCGCAATTTCACCTTTACCATTGATTGCACAACCTTTAAGGGCTGATTATACTTCGAAATCGGCGGAAAGGCCAACCCGCCAAATTTGAATTTCCGTACCTCGAATAGAAAGAAATAGCAATATAAATTTCCGCTTACATGATAGAGATGGCGCTATAATTTTGAATGTAAAAATGTGACTGACGATTTCGGTTACTTACATATTTTGACGCTTCAAAAGGAATCGTTGGCTTTGGAATAATTTTGAATTGAAAATACGCTTTGGCTCGCCTTTTGTGCAATCAATATTCAATGTTGGCGCGGTCGTTTGAATTTCTTCGGTTCTAAATCTTTCTTTTTTTTTAATAATCGTACATTATGATTTGCATGCTATTTTTCGGTCTTTAAAATAGCGAATTTATCAGCAGTCTGAAATAAAATGCGTCTATGACTGTAAGTTTATAATTATTAACAATCTTTCTTTTTTTTTTCTTATGAAAAATGTTCGATCACTCTCTTTTTTTAATGCTTTTTTGATTTGATCTGCATAATAATTAATATTGCATAGGTATTCTTGCAAAAGTTTAATTTATTAAAAATTATCTGACTTTTTTCATGTTCACATATACAGAAAGAATAAACTATTGGCTTTCCAAGTCCAACTAATTCCTGATATTATATGAAATGTGTATTAGAGTCTAAAATAGCTAATTCGTAATTATTTTGATTTTTTTAGTAATAACATTCCCGAATTTTAATGCGTCATCTGTGAATCTTGCATTGCAAAAACAATACTTGAAATTAAAAACTATAATAATTTCTTAGTATAGCGACATCTGTGAAATATTAAAATTAAAATGATAAGCTTTAATCTGCCATCTAGCGGAAATTATTATAAATAATATAAGGGTTGCATGATTTGAAATAAGCGCCATCTATGATAACAAATGTAAAACGTATCAAATTATACAGATTGAATAGCCTGCCATCTATGTGTAAAGGTGTGAAATATTTAAATTAAAATAAAATATGATTGATCTGCCATCTAGCGGAAAAACTTGTAAATAAAATAAGGGTTGCATGATTTGAAATAAGTGCCATCTGTGTCTAACAAGAATATAACTTTTCAAATTCTTCGTATTGAATAGCCCGCCATCTATGTGTAAAACTAAAAATGACATACTCAAGTTAACTACATTAACTAATAATTATTGTAATTCTGTTTTAAAAATATACAAAGATGTGAATCATAGATGGCATTAGTAGTATTACACATACAGAAAAATTGCATGTAAACAAAAAGATAGGAACACGGTAGGAATCTAAATAATTATGTTTTATTACAAAAGTTTCAACATAATTATTTAACGATAATAATTTTCCAATTTGTAACCATCGTGTTGTAATTATATTATTTTATGTGTGTTATAAGGATGCAAAAATGTATACCTAGGTATTTAATATTTAAATAGGTATTAAGGTATATTATTATGTATTATTAATTTATCTGTGACCTGTGTATTCTCTATTAACTATTTTGTAATCTGTGGTAGTACTTTCTATTTTTTAAGAATAATAACAGAACCAAAATTAATTATTTAAAATGATGAATAATTAGTATAAAATCTTAAAATATTACTTCTTTGGAAGGTACGTACCTACCTACCTACTACTTTTTATTAGATAGATCTTTTCAGTTATTTATTTTAAAATCATGAAGTACCTAAGTATGTAGGTAAGTACATATTATTTTACAATACATAAGTGCTAAGTTTGACTAAGTTTTAGAACTCTCGACGGATAGGTATGAAAACGAAACTTAAAAGTACGCATTTTTATTCGTGCATAATGAATTATAAAAAATAATATTAACTAAGTAATACCACAGACTAATAATAATATACTACGGTAATACCTAAAATTGTTTTTGAGATAATCAATAGCCTACTTATAAGCCATTAAGTATTAAACTGTACAAAAACAAGAAACTCAAGAGAAAATTAATAATTTCCTCAATTAAATTGAAAGATTATAACCATTAGTGATAAACTGATTGTACCTAATCCGATAAAGCTTATAAAGTTTTTAGTGTAATAATTACTTCAAATTCCTTCCAGTATAAAACATTGAGGTATAAAATTAGGATGCCATGATTACGCACACGTATGCACCATGATGCTACACACACAACAATGGGATCAATGAGGAATCAGGAATGAATGAAATGATAAATAAAAATTTAGTACGCCTCGGGCTCTCAAGGGGGATGGACGTGTTGTCGTTTTAGTATTTCACGCCGAAATACGTTATCGGATTTAGGTGATAGGATGTCATAGTGTTTGTGTTGTTTTTGTTTGTGTATGTCTATAGTGATGTGTGTTGAAAGATATGTGTTTAGAATTATACTTGTAATGAGTGTTTCTATAGGAAAAGTTACAAATGGAGGTAAGGCTCTTGTTTTGATTTATCTTTTGGTGTTTCAATTACCTCTAGAAACTCGGAGACGAAAGAAATTAATTAATTATAATAGTATTATCATAAGCTTCTCTGTTCCGTTCGGGAGCTTTTATTCAATCCTTCTTTTAATTGAACATTTTACAATTTTGGAGCATTTTTAATTTTTATAAGAAAACTAGCTTTCCGCCCGCGGCTTCGCCCGCTTTGTCTAAAACGTAATAAATTATATACCTACTAAAACCTTCCTCTTGAATCACTCTATCTATTAAAAAAAATCGCATCAAAATCCGCTGCGTAGTTTTAAAGATTTAAGCATACAAAGGGACATAGGGCTATGATATATAAAAAAGCTAGATACGTTACCCGCTCTCTATTTTGGCAAGAAAAAACTCAGCTAAGTGCCCGAGTTTCACTTAGTCACGCACCATTCAGCGTCGTGGCTGGACGTTCTTTTTATATTTTAATCGGCAGTTGTTATTACGAAGTACATGAGTGAGACATGTATTATGTCTCGTGCGTGAGAGTGAAAGAGAGAACAACTGTATTGGTGATAATGCGTTAGTAAGTAGGTATGTATTAATTACGCTGTTTTTTAGTGCAATGATGTTGGCGTATGCCGCGTCTACTAGTATAATAGAGTCATTGACATAGGGACAGAGAAAGTGACTTTGTTTTACCTATACTATGTAGTGATGATTTGCAACGCTGTTGTTGATTAGTCCATAAATTTATATATGTTGTGTATATGTTCATGGAAAACAAATATTTACCTATTTATGCTTATCAATCTTACAATTGCTTGTTAGTTGCTTAGGTTCATTTTCATTATAATTTTTCTTTATTAGGTAGGTACCTAGGTACCTAATATTTTTACTCCAATGATTTAACATTATTTATTGTCTTAAATCATACAAAAACGCGTAATTTAGCTACACAGGTATTTCCATGTACACAAGTGGTAGGTAGCTAGGTACCAAATGCTATGCTTAAAAAATAAAGTATCATCCTACCTAAGTAGGTACCTATTATCATAATAATATGGAACTGTAGACCACACAGACAGGGCTCATACGTAGGTACCACAAAAATTTACACCAAAACCACATACCTACCTAGGTAATATTCGTGATCTACAGAGTGGCTGGCGAACGATGATTTTTTTTTTATTATTATTAATTTTCTGAAAATAAGTAAATGAAACGGTTAACAAATGAACACTTCTCATAATTTTTAACGACCAAATCCCCTACGACACCTGTTGCCAATATTTTTGGGTGGTAAGATCAAAAATCAATCAATTTGTGTGTATATTTCATAGTAGCAATAATATTATAATAATGCAATTTCTGAATAGTCGCTTAAATTATTAACCTACAACCCAGGATTAAAAAACGATAACCAGGGTAGTTAGGTATTTGATGTTGTTAAAAATTTGTATGTTTAATTGTTCCAGGTTCAGAAGAAACGACGGAAAAAGAAACGCGGCCGGAGTACATCCATCCAGACGGTCTGCTGAACTTTGACCCCTACCTCTCGGATTTCAAGCACGATGTCGGAGAGGATGATTACATCCCCATACCTGAGAACGACGAAACGACAGACGGCCGGCCGATATTCCTCCTAGAACCAAAGAACTCCTACGTGTTGCGAACAAAACCAGCGACCCTCCTGTGCAGGGCTGCCAACGCGCTCCAAGTCTACTTCAAATGTAACGACGTTAGGGTTGAGAAAACAGTGCAATTGGAACACGTGGACCCGCATAATGGAGTCAGGGTTGTCGAGGCTGAGTTAAATGTGACGAGGAATGAGATTGACGATTATTTCGGCGGGAAATTCGGGTGCGAGTGTTACGCGTGGAATAGCAAAGGCAGAATACGGAGCCAGGCTGCGTTTATTGAGTATGCCTGTGAGTATTTATCTTGAATATATTATACTAGCTGCTCCGCGCGGTTTCACCCCCGTGGCTCCACCCCTGTTGGTCGTAGCGTGATGATATATAGCATATAACCTTCCTCGATAAATGGGCTATCTAACACCGAAAGAATTTTTCAAATCGGACCAGTAGTTCCCGAGATTAGCGCGTTCAAACAAACAAACAAACAAGCAAACAAACAAACTCTTCAGCTTTATAACATTAGTATAGATTAATGCGCTAAATTGTTCATAAAAACTCATGGTACTTTTATCACCTACATACCGAAATTATCTAACTAATGAACCTACGTACCTACTTACTATAATTCTAAGTCTGACCTTGTAATTGCGATCAAATAATAACCTGAACCTAACCTGTAATAGTTACCCAGTAACCTTCATAGCTACTACATACAGAAAGGGAGCAAAAAAAGACAATTATGCTATTGTCTATGCCAAGTAACAATGAATATTAAAAGGGCAAGCTTTTCTTAGGCGCTACCTACTGAGTTGCTATTGATAGAAAGTTATTTTTAACCAACTGAGACTAATGTGTTAATTATTTGTTATGTCTATTACTGTTGCTACTGTTAAGTGTTATAGAGGTTTTGTGACGGCTTTTAAACGAAAAAGTTCAACTGTGTTTAGTAGTACGACATTACGAATACATATAGGTATTTCAATTTTCAACGATTGAAACAATTCTAACGATATCATAATATAATATATCTATTTTATAAATGAAACCCTGGTTAAGGGAAATTCCTATGGAAATGAAATGTTCATCGGGGTTAACATTAGTCTAGCTATCACTTTAATGCACTCCTAATTATTTTCATTCACATTTAAGTTACTTCCTAACTATAATATAGACACAAAACAAATATCACACACACGATCCTTCTTAAAATCACTCAGATTAAATTTGAAAGAAAGACAAACAAACACACATTCGCATTTATAATATTAGTAAGGATCTTGTTGAAGAAGAATTAAATTACATCCCTTTCGAGAAAGTTGTATAAAATACAAAATGTAAAATACAATAATATGGCTGAATGGGAACTTCACTTCGATTTAAATCACTGCCAGTCAAGACAGCTCAGTCCGGCCTACGTGATTAGTAATTAAGTTCCCTTTTGTTTCATTGTATTTTTGTTTGATTTCGAATAAAAGGATGTTGTTTTGTAAAATATTGGCAGAATTTTGTATATGCTTTTGTACTAACATAGACCGTACATATTAACAAAACTTTCAAGACGAATGCTGTTTCATTTACGGTTTATGTTTTTTTTTTGGATTTTCAAATGTATTATGGTTTTTATTTATTCAATTGTCAGGCAAAAGCGTAGCGATTGCGAAAATGTCAGTATGTTAAAAATAAATTTAAATGCTGCTTAGAAATTAATCCGAGAACTAAAAAAAAAGACGTGTGGCACTCGGGGACTGCCGCGGTAAAGCTATTACATGCTATGCCTTCAAGCCACACCTCCGTGCCCGTCGGAGTGGGGAGCGTGAGGTTTTTTCGTTACGGAATTTCTCGATTCGGTCCCCGCGCTCAAGGCCCGCGATAGAAGCTATGCAATAGCTTAAAAAAATATTTTTGTGTGTAGTTTAATTAATCACAAAGTTTGAACGAAGTCAATCGCAGTTGAAATTTTAGACTGAAGTAAATACATTCGCCCCATACCCCAAAAGAGGACATGTGCCATAATTTCTTAATAAACACATAGCAACTCGAAGTAAAAATCAGTCCTACATCCCCTTTATGATAAAAAGAGGGGTCTTTGTAAGAAAAGAAAAGAAACTTGATTCTTCGAGCAGCTGCGATCCTCATCTCATAATGAGATCGATATCTATACGAAATCTTTTATTATGGCGGATTATGTATCTTGTTACTTAAAACGGATTTAAAGCGGTTTTAATTTATTGGACAATGAAAGACAATATAATCGAAATAGGTTAAGCACCTAGTCTCAGTTTTTATCTTTTAATTTATAATTTTGGAGAACATTATAATTCATCATCATCATTATCGGTCTAACCTTTTACCGCTGTATATAAACCTCCTAATTCCACTTTAAAATCCTTATCATATTCTGTCCAATATTGGAAACAGATCGTAGTCCTAAATTTAAACCATTTAACCATCAGATTTGACAAGCACATTTATAGTTTTATATTATGCATACAAAAACAACTGCAAAGTAACATATTTACAAATAAACACCACGTTGTCCGCAAATCAAACCCTTTTAAACTCGTTTAAAATCCGTTAAATCAACAATATTATCCTTATTAGTGTAACTTGATTCTGCAGCTGCGCGATCACGTCCTATACAATGCAAAGATATATCTGGATCGTATAGGCGTGAAATTCGATACATATCTCTTTCATTATCAACGAAAACTTGTATGAAGCTTGTTTGTATGTGTATGGGATTCGCAAGATTTCTTAGGAAGTATTATTTAGCCTACTTTTTCTGGAATCGATAGATTTGTCTAGTGTTATGTTACTGCATAAGTAATCTATGATCTTTACGGTTTAAACAATTTCTATGGATATTAAGTACAATCGGATTACCTGTATTGTTGTTGAAACGCAACATTTGTCAGAATGCAACTTCTACTAAGAATCTACAAGATACTCTATAGTTACTATCTATCTACATATTATTATTTACCCGTCTTTATGATACTTTTTGTAAAAGTTATATAAAGTACTATTTTTAGAGTGAGAAAGCTGCTTTATGTTACCACATACAATTTTCATAGTATGAGTAGGTATCATCAGTGACCATCTAAACCTATAGGCTATAAGGCTACATTTTAAAACCTTCAACTAATACATATATATCAAGCTTTCCAATTACAAGTAGCTTATACATATAATGCATACAAATGAATATTGTAAGCAATCAATATTAAACATCTTACGGTACTTTTTTTTTTTTTTATGCTATAGGATAGCAAACGAGCAGACGCGTCGCCTGGTGTTAAGCGATACACGCCGCCCATAAGCATCCACTCCACTGGGAAGTGGATGTGTTGCTGTCCTCAAAGGGATTTGGAAGGAGTTAGGTAGAAGGGGCGAGGATGGGAGGGAATGAGGATAGGGAAGGAGAGGATGGGTAGGGGATGGGAAGGGCGGTTTGGCGGTTAAACCTGTATTACGAGTTAACTGTGACTCGATAATTTTATTAAAATATGCATTTATGAATCTTGGGATGTGTTAATGCCTTTTATGGTGGGTTGATTGAACATTTTATTTTTTAATGGGATAAAGCTCTCTCTCTCTCTCTCTTTCTTCTAGTCGCTGACGCGCTGTTCTGACCAGGTTGAAGTGAAATAATTTTTGGTGATCTTAAATTTATGACAGACGTCCCACGGCTGAAACGAACTACTAAGTTTGTTATATCCCGACTCTAGAAGACGATATATGTAGTTGCTATAATTCAGTGAGGGTTTTTATCGATTTATCAAATAAATACTACTATAGTATACTTGCGAACACTATAACGTATCCAAAATAAAACGCTGCGTAAAGAGGATTATAACCTCAAACACACACAAGCAAAGTATCGGAACAAGACGGCTAAAACACTGTCTTAAAATTTTAGACGTTACTTAAAACAACCCCTAGTAGGGTGAGACGGAACCATTAAATGAAGGAAACATGATTTCCGCTCGTTAAATCGAGCACTTTGCTGGTTGATGGATGTTCCGAGTCACCAGTCGGGGTTCCGCTATTTTGGATGTTGACTAAAAAATAGAGATGCTATTATATCTTAAGTAGATATTAGAAATTGTTAGAAAAGGTTTTCATTTAATCGATAACAATAAATTAAATTGAAATGGGAACCAAGTGGTTATTAGTGACAAATGTACTAATGTATTAAAACTAGGTATATAATTGGAAATCCTCTGTTTTTTTTCCGCCTGTTGCTATTGGTGTTATACATAAAAATGACCCCAGAAAGTTAAGAGCCGTAGCACTAGTACACCTTTAGTATTCTATGGTAGCGCGCGAAAAGCTCCTATAAGCTGAAGACTACTATTAGAAAATAATCATCATAAGAATGACGGTGACTGCATGCTTTCTTTACCTCGTATACTACATCCCATTAAAATTGAACTCTATCCAACAGACATAAAGAAGCAATTCGTACAGTACCCCCAATCACTGACCCTGGAAGCTGGCAGACAGGCCACCTTCCGCTGCATTCCACCACCAGCCGCTCCTCCAGCCACTATAAAGTGGATGAGGAATAACGTCCCGGTGGATGCATCTGATGAAATGTTGGTACTGCCGAAGGTTAAATTACAGGTAAGAGATTAATTAGTTCGCGTATTTCACGTTTATGTGTGAACGCTTTTCTACATACACATTTCACACGCTTAAGTAACAAAGAGTTCTATGTTCTTAGAAATTCGATACTCGTAATTTTCGTAAAACGGCTTATATGGTTTTTGCCCTGGAATTAATATAAAGATGTGCGAAGTGTTATATTATTATTATTGAAAAGATATAGCTTTTATTGTAACTGCCCCGGTTAATGACAATTACCATACTAAAAATCCAGAGTCTTCGACCAGCTTAACTCTGGGTAAAAAAATATATTAATCCCCAAAAATTTCATCAGAATATCGGCATTCTGTTAGTTGATAATTGTATGTGCTTTATTAACACCAAACCTTTTATTAATAAACTAAAGATATTCTACATGCTTTTCATCTTTTCATAAAGACAATTCTCAATGTTCCATTAAAGCAGTCTATATCTACAGGATATGGCGAACTACACATGTATAGCGGAAAACATCGCCGGCCGAAGGGAGTCAGACACGGCTGTTTTGTCTGTATACGGTAAGTTTTCATAACTCCAGCTATTGTGTATCACAATGTAAGCTGTTGTTTTTAATACTGTGCTGTTTTTGCGTTCGTTCGTTCATTGGTATTGTGATTGAAATAAAGATATAAGATGCATTTGCGATGTAGGGATCCGGATGTAGGTAATTAAAATTGGCTATGATTGAAGTTATATATTTTTAACATTGCCAAAATGGGATTTTTGGTCTTGCTGAATGTATATCATTATTTTGATTTGAAATTAATTTACTCGTACTATGTCTGTATCGCTAAAAGATGCCTTTGCCTTTGATTGATCAATCTTAAAATAATATCCAAGACACTTAAATATATAAATTCATAGCAGCCTAATCCGATTTAAAGCTTCAAGTACTCACAAATATGCAAAACACATTTTCTTAGAAACATGATCAAAAGGTGAACAAATTTTCAAAGTTAATACAGTAAACTATCAAAAGAACACGTTTTTAGAAAGTTCTTTATACACAGTAAACGGGGGCTGGTCAGAATGGTCTCCCTGGGTGCCATGTCGGTGTGGTGCCCAGAGCAGCGGCAGACGACGGACCAGGGTCTGTTCGGAGCCAGCACCGGCTAATGGTGGAGCTCCATGTAGAGGACCAGCTTCACAGAATGATGATGACTGTGTTAGGTGTCAGAATGGTGAGGAACATTTGCTGGAGGTTTTTTTTTCTAGGATTGTTGATGATGGAGTACTTTCTCTGCTTGACAAAGGTTTTTTTGCATGCTCCGCTCCTTTTGGTCGAGCTGAAATATTAAATTGTGAATTTAAGTAGTTTTAGTTTTATTAGTAGTCTATACTAATATTATAAAGAGGAAAGGTTTGTAATTATGTAAGTATGTATGTATGTATGTATGGTTTTCACGCATAAACTACTGGACCGATTTCAAAAATTCTTTCACCATTAAAAAGCTGCATCTTCACTGAGCAACATAGGCTTTATTGCATTTTCAAAAAAATTAGAGATCCTTACCAAAAATGCAATAATGTAACCCAAGGTGTAAAAAATTCCTTAATAAAAATTCTGTCATCGCGTGCGCTGCGGAATCTATTGAAGATAGAACAAAAAAATGTTCTGCGGTATTATAGAATGGATCAATATCTACAAGAAAGTCCGCGATACCATATGTCCATCTTCAGTAGTTATGTTACTACAACAACTTTTTTAAGTTTTCAAAGTAAATAGAAGTGCCGACAGTAATCAAACCATGTTATCCATACACATATATTAATCCTTATCCCATTAAATGATGTTTTATTATAGAGTGTTTCAATACCAGCAAAATACTTTTTAAATTAAAAAAATTGGATATTCCATTCAAAAGATATAACGAATTTTTAAAAGTGTCAATCTACAGAAAATAGTAGGTATACTGTTTAATTATTAATACAATGAGCAGGCGTAGTGCAGGACGGGGTGAACCGTGAAGGTGATTTTCTGGTGATTAAAAATTAAACCTATATCCGACCTATAGTAGACTTTTCACTGTCACGATATCTTTATATATGCAGGTGAAACCGCAGGGCATTGCTAGTATATTATAAATACGAAAAAAGATTTCCTAAAGAAATTTAATTATAAGTAAATCTAAATTCATGTATATTGTATATTGTCCACCCCAAATTTTAAATTTTCTTAAAATTGGACATATATTTATGCTAATTCAATTTTTCTTTATAATACGAATAGATTAATTGTAAGGTTTGTTTATAATGACCCCGAAAGCATATTTTAAACTTATCGATGTAAACTTTCTAACTTTATCTGTCACTCTACAGATAGATAGACATTATCAGAAGCTACAAGAAAATCGAAAAGTTATCAAACCTATATTGTCCGAGATTTGAATCTTAAGGTCTATCTCTAGGATCCTGGTCACCCTGGAGTGCCTGGTCCTCATGTAGGGAGGATTGTGTGCGAGTAAGACGGAGACAATGTATCGGGTCCTGTACAGGGTCCACATTGCAACACGCCGCGTGTGTGGATGGGTTGTGTTCTAGTGGTATACGTGAGTATTCTTGTTAGCTTCATCTGTATGTTTGTATGTATTGAATTCTTTTGATGCGATTTCTGATTCACCACAATTCATACTTTGGATTATAGGACTAAATTAAGAATTTACTTAAACATAATAAGTTTAAAATACTTTACTCCAAATTGTTGCATAATTTAATTCGTATATGAAACGGTTCGAGACTTTTTTTCGAAGAGAGACTTTCAGTGCAGCTGCAGATATAGATAAATTCTAAATTTATTTTCATAATTATTTGCTCATGATCGGTATTTCCATTGTAGAGATTTAAAATAAATAGTATAAGGTTCTCCTACAAGTTTTTAGTTGAACAAGAAAACTTCCAAGTATTCAACAATTATGCGAGTTTATTAAACTGCATATGAAGTGCAATAATTAATTATTCAAACTGTGGGAATGGAAAACCATTATACCTTCCCGCGCATTTCTAAGATAATAGCCAATTAAGAGTCGGTGTGAAAAACTAAAAAGCACGTTAGAGCTTTTAATTAGAATAATAGTAACGGTTGTTGTATTTTCTACTTTTCTCTGATTTCCCACATTCAACTATTTTATAAAAAAGAGCGTGTGTGCCGACCGCACGTGTCAGGAGTGAAACTTATTTTGGCAAGATTCAAAGAATACCAAAATCGTCGCTTTACTCCATGACGTGACGATATTCCCATGACGTGACGTGATATGACCTTGAAATCTTACTCTCAACGAGCCTAAAGAAGCTTCACTTCAAAAATTTTTCTTAGAGTACTCCCTTAAAAAATTCACTTCTTTCAGTCTTTTGAAATTAAGACTGGACGTTACCTTAATTAGTTAGTTTAACAGACTAACGAATTAAAAACAAACAAATATTTTTTTCTTAAATTCAGAAACTTTTCAATGTTACGAATTGAAGTACTTATATTGATCAGAATACACATTGATATAGGTATATTTTCAGATCTATACAAGAACAACCTTACTCTCTATGTGGGCATCGGGATCACGGTGGCCATGTTAGCAGCGGGTGCCGTCATTTTATATGTATGGTGTAAATATAGGAACAGGCCGGGGTACACAGCCGCAAGAACCGGTAAGATTTTAATGTATGTATGTGTTTCGTGGTTAATTACTTTTAAGAGTTAATGTTTTCCTTGATGATTTGTCACTTGTTTTCGAATAAGTTTCGCGGTAACATTTAATGAATAAGGATAAGTAATTGGCTATTTTAATGCTTAAAATCTTATTGTAAGCTTAAAATTTATATTATATTTATGTTCGTTAATTATAACTAAACCTTGTAGACTGAGTTTAGTTATCCTGAAATAACAATTAACGTATACGGGTGTCTTACAGGGTTCTATAGTGGGCCCACTGTTGTTTCTGATTCATGTTAACGATTCACAGATATAATTATTAACACAAAATTAACCAAATTATCTTAGATACTCTTTTTAATGATTAGTTAGTAATTGATAACATTTATTACGAATATTACTTACATAATATATGAAAATATACAGGTATGCCCAAAACATATTCTCGAGATAAAGGCAGTACGGGACCGGACTTAACGCGCACTTGC
The DNA here is from genome assembly GCA_907164665.1 of Colias nastes. Classification (NCBI taxonomy): domain Eukaryota; kingdom Metazoa; phylum Arthropoda; class Insecta; order Lepidoptera; family Pieridae; genus Colias; species Colias nastes. The sequence goes on from CAJQZM010033623.1 coordinate 28,488, forward strand.
AATGAGTATTGGATGCAAGCTCCAGACAATCAGTATGATATGCCTCAAGTGAGAAACAGGTGAGATTATATCCCAGGAAAGAATAATTATGATTAGAATTATTTTTTGGTTTTATTAAAGATTTTAAATTAGTTTTATTATTTCATGAAATATCAACGTTTTCTGTTATCAATTATTTAAGTTAAGATCCTGCTCTGTTTGTTTTGCAAAATTCGGTTTTATACAAACCATCATAAGTAGTTAAATAACATGTTTTAAATTGTCCGCGACTCTTATCAGTTTTTTAGATAATACTTTTGGCAAAGCTCACGAAATAAGTATAAATTGGAGGCACATAGGTGTTAATATTAGTTGAAGCTAACATGTTAAGGTCATTTTTTTATGTCTAGTTACGCTTGTAACGATCTCTTTCTTTAAGTCTTTATCTAAAACCGGTTCCACTTGTCCAGCTATTCGTCCCCATTCGGTAACCGAACCCACTCTAGCAACCACTACGAGATGAAGCCCTACAGCCCCTCTGGGGACTCCGCTTCCAGCTGCTATACTAATTGTAAGTGATACTGTTTTGTGGTTTTGTCCTGCATTATATCATACGACTTACCTTTTAATTTTTTAATAAGTAGTATTTGACAATAATTTGATGCAGTTGACTATTTTTTGAGTTTCGTATGCAAAGTTTTAAACCTTTTGCTCATTTAAAGTTTATAGGCTATTACTTAATATTTATTAATGTGCACTGAAATACTAATTGGCTACACCAATCGATGGAATGTATCATTTGGTGTATTTAATTTTTTTAATCTGACACAATATTCTGCCGTACGTTTTAAAATTTGATACCTACATAGTAATTACTATACATAAGAATACAATAACGTTATTATTTCTACCACTATCATTATTTTCTCTATCATTATGCCCTATTATAGTTCCCTATCTAATTCCACATTTCACCCCGTAGCTCGAACAATGACGTCACACTCGAGCGAATGCTCGCAACTCGCGGAATTAGTGACGTCATCACGCTCGCCGTCAAAGGTCGACGTCGCTGTCAGCTTGCCGCCCGGCGTTGATACTTATCGCGATAGAATATGTCTCACTATTGTTAAATAAATAAAAATAAAAAAGTTTTTTTACATTGTCTTTTTTTTCGAACGTTCAAATGTTGTTGAATTGTGTTTTTAGTATGCCCGATAGACATGGTTCCGTTGAAATTGTATGGAGATAGTTATTTGTGTTTAAGTTTTCAGGTGTCTTCATAATTGAACGAAAAATAGCGGAATATACTTTTTTTGTATAAATAGCCAAATTGCTTCATGTAATGAACTTACAATGCGTATTTGGTTCAGTTTATGAACACAATGATGTATTAAATATTAATAGAAAATCACTTAACAATTCAGTTTTTTTATTAACTAACATTATACATTTATATGTTGTCCGAATATGAAATAGGTAAATGAGTAGATAAAGTACAACACATACATATACAGAGATTAGAATATTTAAAAAAATCAAATTATTATTACTTACCTAAGTATACAAAATTCTTGGTCAGTCTTGAATATTGATATTAGTTTCTAAAAACTGTTAATAAAATAAACTGAAAAATATGTTAAAAGTATAAATAAATCGAATGTCTAGATTTCTAAGACGAATTCGTTGTAAATGGATACACTTAAAAATATAGATTCAAGTATACTGCCAAACTGCATATTATTTATTAGCCTTTTTCACTTTTTCTGTGAACTTGATGTGTTAGTATGAAAGAGAATATTAAATAATTGTTTTCTTTTGTTCTGTATGTCTGAACTTCTGTTGCATTTAAATAGAGTAATGAAAATTATCTTATTGTATCATTTGCATTATATATATCATCGATGTGGCATTTATAAAGATTGTAACATCCCTTCAAAAAATTAAATTTTTCACAACATTAAATTTTATTTACTAATTTATTGTTACTTATAAACTAACTTTATTAAAATTGTTCTAGTTTTAATTTGGGATAATTAATTGAATTGTAAATTAAGACGCTTTTCGCTTAAAATAAAAATACACGCAGTTAATTTATTTAAGACTGAAAAAATGAGCTGATGCCAATTAAATGTTTTGTCTTATATACAAATATTGTTCTTTGTAGTGATTTTGTACATAATGTATTTAAACCTGTGATATATTTTATATGAAATAAATGTGTACAAAGAAACACTTTTGTTTATTTTAAACCTTCATCCCTTATGTAGTAATCTAAGTATTTGTTATGTAATACTAGTTGTTTATAAACATTATTTAATCTCATATAAGAATCATAATATGTTATATAATATGTAAAATGTATATATAATGCATGCTTTTATCTAATGAAATGCTTTTCTTTTTTTCTCGATAATCAAAACTTGCGATAAATTGGTTATTTTTCTATCTAGGATTATACATTATTTTTATAAGTACATAATATAGGTAACCTGTATAGTTGTATACTTATAAAATTTTAAACTACGTAATTGCAAAGATAATTAATCAAGAAATGTAAAATCAATTTGATACATGTAAACACAAAATTAGTACACGATCTGTTCAAGGTAACTGCATATCAAATTTCAACCAAATCGGCTGAGTAGTTTTATCATGATTGAGCAACAAACTTACACTATCAGTATTAAATTTCGTTTTGCTCTGAATGTCGAGCAAAAAACTTATACCTAGTAAAAGTATAGAATTACATATTTCTCTGAGTGAAATAATTGACATGGATCCCACAAAAAAAACCTTTAGTTAGCTAAGTATATAAAAATCAAAGACTCAAAAAAAATTAAGTAATTTTTTGTGTAAATTCTATTTCGAAAGAAGTCCCGAAATATAACACCAATAAGTATTTGACGTAACCCCATAAATCAAGTAGCTTATCAAAAATATCGTTACGATATCGTAACCAACATCCGATCCTTGACCTAACGAGCGTCAAGTGTGAGTGAAAATAAAATGCATTACAGTCATTAAATCCGACCACCCAATAAATGTAATCTCAAACCTTTGAGTCTGTATAAGTCATCGGGGAGACGTTTATACGATACGATGTGTCATGTGTCCGACGATTCGGCTGCCTTTAAATTGTTTTGATAAACACGAATTTTATTAAGCTATTGCATAGCTTTTATCGCGGGCCTTGAGCGCGGGGACCGAATCCAGAAATTCCGTAACGAAAAAACCTCACGCTCCCCACTCCGACGGGCACGGAGGTGTGGCTTGAAGGCATGCTATGCAATAGCTTTACCGCGGCAGTCCCCGAGCGCCACACGTCTTTTTTTATGGGAACGATATGAAAGTTAGAATAACTAAATTTTTTATATGAAGCATAACTTTACCTGTCTGCGACAAGTAAATTTACTTTGAAAAATAACATTAAGCATTTCATAGAGAATCAGGGTATTGAGAAACATCCTCGAAGACCGATCCGATCCGTATAAAAATACAACTAATCATTCTCAAAATGCACCTGCCCTCCAGCTGCACTGCTTACAATCTTCACTACACCATTCATTACGATCTTCGATGTTATACATAATTTGAATATCGCACAGAGAACAGAATCATATCGTGTCGTATAGTATAAAAACATCTAAGCTGGAAGTAACAAATCAAAATGTTATTTCTGTAACACGGCGTACCATTAGCCAAACATACAGACTTATTTATGTGCCATGCTCAACTTATTTTAATTAAGTAACTATATCGGCTTGAAATACTTAAATAGATATTAAAATGAAAAAGTTATCTAGTCAAGTGGAAATTATACTCGTGTGTTTGTGTGTGATAACATCGCATCTACGTAAGAGATGTAATTACTAGTATAATAAATGGTTTCTTTCTATACTTCAATGACTTTCACACTTATTTAGCCTAAAATAATTCAGTTCTTTATTGATTTCTAAAATACGATATTATAATGAGCTATGAGTAAAAAAACCCCATATTTTGGCTAGTTCGATTGTTTGTCTTCCTACATAATATTGCAGATACAATAAAAACATTTTTTACATTTGCTATCAGTAAAAATGTGCACACAATCGAGCAAAATATGCTGTTGGATGCATATTTTGTATCTAAAAAAATATTGAATACATTATTCAATAATAAACAAGGCAATTTAAATATTCCCAAACCTATACAACTATGTCAATGTTTTTATATGATAGGTATTGAATTTATTTCATTTATATCGTATTTAAAATAATTTTCTACTTTTGTATAACTCCATGTTTCTTGCATTTGGTAAATAGGTGCAATACACTCTTGTTTTCTCTTAACATACATTTGTTACTTCAGTAATTTCATGTTAATTGTCTTTTAGGAGGCAAAATCATAAAGTTTCGTCATTCTAGCTTCAAATTAAGTTAATGGATGCACAAACTGACAGAACAATAATTATCCTAATGAATATGCAGACTGTGTAAATGTTGTCCGTCTGTCTATAGAGTTTCATTATTTTTGTTAGTCAGGTAATTAGAGAAGATAAGTTATGTAAGGTAGAATGTGAGGAGAATCTTTTTGATACTACATTGTATAGTAAAACATAGGATCAGAAAGGGCATATATTTATATCTAATATACACAACACACCAAGTAACTACATATTTAGTAATCTGTGGTACCCTAAACATTGATCATATTGCAAGGGTTTTGTTAACCTATAAGTTCGAATTACATGCATAGAAAGTTAATTACATATTGTGAACTACATTTTTGTCTTGTGAGTAGTCATAGATAAATTATGTCCATATTACATGTTTTTATTTTAATGTAAGTTACATAAATCACCTATTTCTTGTATTAGAAATAAACAGTATCAAAATATTTACTCGGTAAAGATGTAACTTTCAAATCGGAGTATTTTTTTTGGGTTAATCATTCCAAACAAACAATCTTTCCTCTCTATTAATTGACATAACACACAAAAACTTAGTACATAATATAATCCAAATCCAATACATACCCAATTATTTGGTATTGGACGCAAAGCTATGTCCAATGTCCATAATTGCTTAATTGATTGATTGGTGGCCGCCAACCGGAAGTCGCTTTGACAACCGCCGCGTAATTAGAGACCTGATAATAACACCTTAATAATTATGTCCTGGGTTGGTTTAGCGTGGTTTAATGTGGGTTTTTAGTTTTTACATAGTACTAGCTGCGCTTCGCGGTTTCACACGCGTGGCTCCGCTTCTGTTGGTCTTAGCGTCATGATAATAATATATAGCCTTCCTCGATAAATGGGCTATCTAACACTGAAATAATAACCAGTAGTTTCTGAGATTAGCGCGTTCAAACAAACAAACAAACTCTTCAGCTTTATAATATTAGTATAAATTTGATTTAGATAAATTAACTTCCAATGAAAGTATCTCTATGTGTTTTCGTATGTAGGTAAAGTCATGTTATTTCATGCGAGTATGCTGTATTTTAGTACCCACATTACGAATATATTTAATGTAGCAGTCAATTATTTTTAATTAGAATCACCTTATACACAAACATTTGTACACATCTGCAATTGTGTAAAAAGTACAAATCAATATTTGAGAGTACCTACTTTATGTAATATTTGAAAGATTTTAAACGTGATTTATTGCTTATTTTAACTAAATAGAAGTTTCAATTATAAGAGCGAGTGTGATTGCACATTATTAAATGCATATAAGCAAATTTTTTGCTTTAATTGTATTTTTTGTGCAATTTTCACGTAAGGTAACAAACAAGGATACAAGTCTTTCTAAAATATAAGCACTAAATCTATTTAAAACCTAGTACCTATAAGCATTATGTAAATCAAGTTGTAATGTTAGCTAAAGCTGTGTCCGACATTCGGCATGCGACACGCAGAATGCTCTCGGTACACTTGTGACGTACCTGCGGGGAGCTGTAAAATGACGCTTTTTGTAATGTTAGGGTAAGGAATTTATTCAAGTTATTGCATTAAGATATAGGTAGTAATACTATACTAGTACTTGAGGGTAAAAAGGACTATTGTTTATTTATGGTATAGAAAAGATAGAGAGTATTTATTTATGGCAGTAATGTTTTTCACAGTAGTATTTCACACTTTTCAGTTATATTTTTAATCATTTTATATCATTTTCTACTGTTTAACATCATACAATTAGCTTATCTTTGGAACTGCACTTTCTCCACAACTTTGTGTTCAATAAGCGCAGTCCTAGTTGTGAGCAGGCTCGAAAATGAAAATTCTAGACAAACAAATAAAATTTAAAGAACAATGAGCGCCATTTTAGCCGTACATTTTGCGAAGCTCCTAACATCCGTATTCTGTTATGACTGGGAATGTGAGACAGACAGGTATACAAGACCGCGCTGCTACCGACTTACATACATATAGACTTAGTTTAGCAGTATTAGTTTACACTAAAATTATATGTATACTACGCGAAAGTTTGAGAGGATTGATGGATGGATGGATGGATCATGAATGTTTGTTCATATTTCATGAAAACGCTGCGGACGGATTTGGATGAAACTTGAAGTATGTATGATAAGCTACAAATATAAAATAATATATAAATATAAAATATAAATACCTACTTAATTTTTTTCGAATCAACTTAAGGTGCGTATAAATTAAGCGCGGCAGCCGCGCGAGCCAATGTTCGACCAGAGTTGACGTTCATTTGCTGCGCGAGCCAATATGTAGATATATTTTAAGTTGAACGTAGTTGCCGCGCGCGGCAGGCGATCCATCACGAACATCTCCTCTGTAGGACGCCAAAAGTGTAGTCATTTTCTTTTTCAAGTCAGGAATAGGTATATCCATTTTCTTACTGATTTCTACCCACGCATCATACCTCAGCGATTTATTGTGGTATTGGGAGGATTTACTGTTCCACAAAAAATCATTAGCGCCATACAATTGTATTAGTAAACGGCACTTTTCGTTGTCCATTTTTACGTATACGCCGCGCGAGCCGAATCACCAAAACTACAAACCGTCCACACGGCGCGCGAGCGAACGACTCAAGCTCCTTTGATGCGGTCTCAAAAACCGACAGCGAGCGGATCGCCCCGCGGCACGTTCGAGCGCGGCAATGTTCGCGTCGCCGCGCGCGGCAATCCCGTCTACATAGAGCGCGGCCGCCGCGCGCGCCAATGTTCGATGGTTTGCCGCGCTTAATTTATACGCGGCTTTAGTCAACAACTCAAACAATATTGTAACTTGAAATTTTTTTTTATTTTCAGCCTATTCTTTAAAATAATAATTTATCTCTTTGAAAAACTTTAATAGGAAGAAAGGTAAGAAACAAAAGACATGTTATGTGTTAGCGTCGATTTTACTACGAAAGTCTCCTTTATTCAGTGACCAAGAATCACATGTATCAAAAATTAATTAACGTAAGTATATCACGATGAAAACAATTGACAATTAACAAGTCAAGCTTAACCAGGAAATTGTTATAATAAATAATTAAAAAAATCTACTTGTAGAATTAATGATCCCTGTCGATAGTAATATATTATGGCCGTTCATTCTATACTATAATTGGATAGTTTTATTTTTAAAGGGGGATAGATAATTATGTTTGTAGAAATTAATCGACAAAAATGTAGTCAACATTTTCGAGTCGTAAGTCGTAACATATTAAAAGAGAACTTATTTATGGATAGAAATAAAACAGGTGTGTTTTAAATTTAAAGAAGGCCTAAGACTTTATTGCACACGTACTAAATAATAAATATAGGTATACTGACATTAAAATTTTATATTTAATTCAGAATAGGTGAATTTTAAGGAACGTCTAGAGCAGATGATATTACTTTACTAGATATAAATTATAATAATTTTTTATTTGATGTTCAATAATTTTATGGTTAGTGAACAATCCATTTAATGTGCCAATAAAAATGCATTAGCAATCATAAACTTTGGAATAAAATTATGCTTATGGGGTTGAAACTTTCTCTTATTTATTATTTTTATGGTACAAGGGAAATACCTAATTTGTAATAATTATTTATTGCTACTGAAATGTCATCATTTTTATTTTTTACTGAACTAACAAAAACGGCTAGAACAAGTATTTCTATTTTCTATAGCTAATGTAGGTATTATTCTGGTACCTACTACCTACATAAGCTACCAAGTATCATCAAAATCCGTGCAGTAGTTTTTTCGTGACAGAGTAACAAGTATCCATTCTCACATATACTTTTGCATTTATGATATTATTAGGATAAAAGTAAACGACGAATAGATTTTCCTATTTTTGCTGTGGAATGAGATAATGAAGCATTTAAAATATCGTTTCCCAGTCCTTAGAATAGTTAAAATATTTATTGTTATATAATTCGAGATCATTCCACCATATATCCGTAATCCGAATTAATAGCGGCCATAATGCATCGTGTGACATCGCCTAATGGAACACATTTCAAAATTGAAATTCGATAGTTCGATATTTGAATTTGACGTTTAGAAATTCGCGCTCATTGATACTTATTGCACGTCAATTCCATTGCGTTCTAGATTATCTGTGCGAATATGCTGGCTGGCGATAATTGAAATGTCAACTTTGAATTAATAGATGTGACTTGCGGAAAATTGATATGTTTAATGGAACGGATGTTTTGTTTTTCATCTTATATTTACCACAATATACAGATACATACACTATACAGTAAGGAAACTTCATACAAAATGTTCGAAATGGCTCCCCCCCCCCATCAAGCGTGTTTACGAGGGTATTGAGGGGGATCGATAGTAGCGGGTGACACATCCACAGATTTTGAATGACAAAGATACATAGTATAGAAAAAAGTTTAAAGTGTCATTTCACATTAAATAAATATCGATTGTTTCAGTTTGTAGCCCTTTCAATAAATATATTTGTAAATACCGTATCTGACTACAAGTTAAAAAGAGACTATTTTTTAATTTCTATAGATATGGCAGTATGAGTTCCTTAAATTGATTTCGTCCGTTTTAAAGGACATAGTATTTACACACATGCTGGCGCTGTTATAGCAGACCTAAGCTTCGCCAATCGGTATATTGGGAAGGTACTAGCTATGTACTTCGCGTACATGCAGGTTTTTTTAGCGAAGCGAAGTACAGCCGCGAATGGTGATCATTTGAAAATTGCAAAAAACGGATCTCTTGACTCTCCTGATAAAATTGATAATAACTGTAAGTATTTTGGCCATTTTGCTTATAATGTTATATTTTTAGTTAGAATACGATTGTAATTATAATATTTTGACATAATTTTTACATATTTTACAATATTTGGTATAAAAATCTTAGTTTATTTATGATGTCCCATAAAACGGACGTTGACAACTTGGAGTATACACTAGGGTATTCTTCACATGTCCTATGTAACGGACGTTGCCAATAACGCCTGCCATTTTCAACGTCATCATTATAATATATTTTTCTCTATTTTTATTATGTTTTACAGGAGCATGACTTGGCAATCAATAAAAAACTCCATCACTACCTCTGGCGGAAGCTGAAGTGTCTGGCATTGAGTTGAGATGACGATTTCAAAGGATATCTAGACCTATGGGGATGTTTTCACAATGATAACAGTGTAAATCATTTGCCCCCCGCACCATACGTCCGGAATTATACAACATATTGATTTAAGAGACAATGAAGACCCAAAAAGTCAGAATTTTTACCATCAACAAATTATTATTGCTGCAGAATTACAGCCATTACATACGGTGCGAGATGAATCTTCTCTACTCCTCAGTAGTTATTCAGCCACAGCATCGTGTTACTTACCAGAAATACTACACAATGTTTAAAAATTTAATTGATAATACCTTACAAAGTAAAAAAAAACTGGCAGCAAAAGGATAATTATATGCCAAATAATCCAAAAAAAGTTATTTAAATTTCATGTTTGTTTTGCTACTTCAGGCATGATATACGACTTCTTTGCATGTGCTGGGGCAAACACATTTCAATGTGTACAATATAGTGAATTGGAAGAGGACTTTTTTGGTGTATAAGATAAGTTCTCGGGCTCTGTAGGAATATTTCTATTCCAATTCTAAGCCCATTCTTATGCATTGATTTTTGGTAGTGTCGTTTTTTAAAATCCATTATTTTTAACGATATCGTTAAAGTTTTAACCATTATTTTAAGACAGATGTTTGAAAAGCTTATTCTAAATAGACCATAATTATAATTTAATGATAATTTTGAATTTCATAGTTGATAATGTGCATTTTATTCGTGTACAACGGTTGCAGGAATAATGTGCAATGTCCGTTATATGTGACGTTCCGAACATGTACATATAATTGGCAATGTCCGTTTTATGTGACATAGTGAAAACAATAGAAAAAATTAAAATTTTTAAAATTTTTTTTCATTTTCCTCTTTTCTATCCTAATTCCAACACATCCTCAAAATTTGAACAATATACACACAAGTTATCTAGGGGTGACAATTTAAGGGTTAAATTATGTTGACATATTTTCTACCAAAATGATAGCTACAAATAGTACCTATCAGCCCTATAGCTATAATAGTGCTTATGTCATAATTTCATCGCAGGGGCTTAGTTTCCTAACTGTATGTACGTATATATCTGTCAACTGTGTATTTACTCAATTAATTACGATTTATTCGAAAAACATAGTCATAATTTGTACCTAAGTATGTAAATATTATAGAAATCTAATTTAAGATTACATGTATATATATATAAATCGTTGCAGAAATTCAATTTCAACGAATATGTGATCATATATCTATATTTTATTGCAAGTCTGCTTTTACAGAATAATTTTACCCAGATGCCCCTGTCTTAAAGTTATTGCCAATAAGTAAGTATATTTGAAACAAAGATACAATAATTTTTAATATTAATGGCAAACATTTTTACATAGCACCTTACATAGCACTAACTCATTGATTACTGTAAAAAAAAAAGACGGGTTGCACTCCGGGAGTGCCGGCAGAAGTGAAAACTTGATTATTAACGTTCAGCATGTTTGATATTTTGGAATGGCATCCGTCTTACGCATGGAATATAAGGGCTAAAAAAAAAAATCCGTCTTACGCTTTTTCGATCAGGCCACGTGTCCTGACGCGAGTTTAAGATTTTATACCCAACGCCGCTAAAGAAGTTTTCACTTCAAAAAAACGTTTCAGACCTCTTCCATAAGGCCGATAATATACTGGAAGAAATTGTTTTAAACAAAGCTGCAAAAATTACCACCAAAAATTCATTGTGCAATTTTAAAACCTGCAATATCACATCACTGTGATATAGTATTGTACATAATAAACAGTTTACGCTCCCATAAACGTCAACTGACGGCCATCTTTTATTCCAAATTGCAAATGAGCGCGTAAATTAAAGTTTTATGTGTCGTTTATAAAGATGTTCAGTGATCTACATCTTAACATAGGTGTTATATATTTTAATGTTCAAATGATTCATAGCGCCTATTTCTTGTTAATAGTTTTATGTATGTTCATGGAAATATAGGGTACAATTTTCGTAATAAAATTATCATAGTAGTAAGATAAAAATACAATTTGTAATTTTTATAATGCCTTATGGTGGCTAATACCACTAATACTATGAGAGACTATCCAATAGGTCCGGGAATATTAAAATTATTGATAGAGGGATTTATGACTCTACTGCGCTATGCGAATAAGAGCTATTTAAATAAATCAGAATTCAGAACTAAAACTCAGTAAAAGTAATCTCAGAATACGTCCCTAGGAGAATATGAATAGACAGTACTAACCTTACTAAATAGCTAATTTAAAGGACCCTCTAAAAATGCAAAAGAACCTCAAAAGACCGTCAAACTTGTACCCTCAAATTATGCTGCAATCCAGTAAGCATGAAAAGCACAATTTTCATTAAGTCTACACAGTAGCAATCACGCCCTATACTTTTTCTGATAGAGGGGTGCTCAGTGGATTTGCGGCTTAAGATACGTTATAATTATCGTATTATGTGACGTCATTAAAACATTCAATTAGGCTATTGTTATTCTGTACTATCCTATTTCTATAAGTGTTATTTTTTTTAATCAGATACTTTATAGAAGGGCTAGAAGGCTTTCTTTGCTATTTAAAAAAAAAAAACAAATTAAAATTGCATGCATCAATCGAGCTTACTGTATTTTCTTATGAAATTTTTACCGTTGTATAGTTAATACGTTTAGTAAAAAAAATATCATTATAGCGTTATGAAGTGAGCTTTCTTTTAAATTAAAAAATAAAAATATGTCGGTATAATTCAAACATTCATGTCACGTTAAAATGTACAATGACATTTAAGTACCTACTAATATACTGTAAACCGTGATTAAGTTGTTAAGAATTTTAATTTGGAAATAAAACAAAATTCGTTGACAGGCTAACTGAGAGGCCGCAATAAAGCCTCACAAACATTGCTACCGTCGCTTCTAACAAAATACGGATTTTTTCCGTAAACCCTGTGCTACAGTGGATGAAGAGCTATACTTATTTGAGATTTTTTTTTATCTGGGGGTTATGTGATAAATTGCAGACAACCTTTGAAATAATTTATTATAATACTTACCCGCATGTGGATTATAGATGTTCTTGGAGACTTTTATGAAGAAATAATATACAAAAATAGTCTAGTCATCATTGTTGCTTTATATTCATTGCAATTTTTTTCTTATTTCAAATATCGATCAATGATGACCATCAATCACAAACCTTATTTTTTAGAGATGAAGATATATTATTATCCGAGTTATTAGACTAGGATACAACATAAATGATAAAACCTTTCCGTAAAGCTATGCAGTCGACCCTATATTATGGAAAGCACTGAAACTCCATTTTCTTGCCGGCTCTTCTCTGTAGAAACTACGTTCCATACCATTGGTAAAACTATATTATAATAACTAAAAAGTGCTTCCAGAAGAAGTCTCAATCAATATATGATATAATTATAGTTTGAAAATCTTTATATCTTAGCTCCCACTGGTCACCAGCCACACGTTTTAACTAAGTCCGCGCAACAGGAAATTAACTTCGCGTCCGCGCGACAACTTTATTAAGAATACTTTTGTTATTTATATCCTCTGTTTACTTTTTATTGCTACTTTTTGCGACATTTCTCTCGGATAACTTTAATTTGGGTTATCATTTGAAACTTTAACAAAACACTGTTTTATGGCAAACTTAAGTATGTATTTATGCATCTTTATAAGTCTAAAAGCTAATTTAGTTTCTGGTTACGTTTTTTCACTTAAGTAAATTTTATTTTCAGTTCAGAATAAAATGATTTCTGAATAAATGTTTATGTTAAAACTAAAATATTATAGTGACTAGTGATAAATCTTGACTTATCTGATAGGTACTACTTATACATACTACGACAATGGGAACATCTTTATCACAATGAGCTTATAATATTTCTAGCGTTTGTAAAAATTCTAAGAATTAGTATTTCGACTAATACGTCAGCTCTACTATAATCAAACCGCTTATATTTATAAGATAGTAAATATACGTTGGATTGGTTTTACATTACATTGATTGATTGGCTCTTTCAAGTACCTACTTCATAATTGTTCATCTTTAATAACAGAGTAATCATGTAAACCCGATCTAGTCGAATAAGGTAATCCGAAAGCGGACAGGTTTAAAATATAAATTACATAAAGTTACAAAGTATTTTTTATACACTCCACGCAGACAGTAAGTTATAAAAGCAATTTTCAATAATTCGCAAATGTTCGCTTCTCGGTAGCGAAGTTAAAATGATTTACGGTTGGACTCAAATGGTTTCCAAGAACAACGTGGGCAAGATGAATTTTGGATGGCAGTTTTAGTACTAGGTGAAAATATAGGTATGCCTAGAACTGATTTTGATGGAAAGGCATATTTGGTTGAGAATATGCAGAGTTTAATAGCTTGTAGGATTATGATGTGTGCTGTAGGTATGGAAATATGTACGCAGTAGAATTAGCTTGATGGATTTCGGTCTTAAGAACTACCGTTAAATTGGCCTTAATTGCGAATATAGGACTAGCAAATTACAATAAATTAAGATGTTGTTTGAGAAATTTTGTCCAATAAACTTACAATAAGGAATTTGTTTGGTTTTTTTATAAATTTAAGGGGTTTGAATAAATAATAAGTATACACAATAAAACATTTTCATGTTTAATTCTTGGGAATTCCATTTAGAGTGGTACGATGATACTTTAATAGGATCTGCATACATATGAACATTCAAGTACCGTCAATATTTTCGCATCCGAAGCAATGAACGCATTCACCAAATAAGATTACATTCTGAGCAATCCAGTGAAACGGAAAACTTGAAAGGCCATAATGTGTGATATAAAATCTCAAACATATTTGCATGCAGCGACGAAATTGCCAAATAGTTGTTTCGGAGCCAAGTCTCAAGTGCTGCCGTAGCGTCTTTCATATTTCTTAAATTGCACATACGGAAATATATGCAGGAATATCTAATAAAACAATTTCATAGAAGTCTTGTCTTGGAAGGGCTTAAATCTAATACATATATAAAATTCTGGTGTCACAGTGTTAGTTACCATACTCCTCCGAAACGGCTTGACCGATTCTCATGATATTTTGTCAGCATATCGGGTAAGTTTGAAAATCAAACAACATCAAGTGATAAGTGATAAGAGTAAATTAGAACATCGGTTGCCGGGACAGCTAGTTACTATATAAGATTTAATGCGTCGTTTATTGATAATAATTAAATGCACGAAGAAAGTTTGACTGACAATCCTGATAAGGGTTACTTTAATAAGGCTTTTATGTTCGAAAGTCGTGAAGGCATCCAACGTGCAGTGTAATAACTCCTTAATAAGCAGTAATCTCTCGCAGAATCTATAAATTAAACACTGTCCCATAATATTACACGTACTAAATTTCGTAAATGTATTATAATATTATATACTTTCTTTAGGTAGGTAATCGAATAATTAAGATTCCTTCCAATGAGAATTCATGCTGATTTGATAATATCTATTTTACTACAGATTTAGGACTTTTAAACGTTATTATTTACTAGCTTACCGCCCCGCGCTACCGCTACCGCGGCTTCACCCGCTTTATCTAAAACCTAATAAATTATATACTAAAACCTTCCTCTTGAATCACTCTATCTATTAAAAAAAACCGCATCAAAATACTTTGCGTAGTTTTAAAGATTTAAGCATACAATGGGACATAAGGACAGAGAAAGCGACTTTGTTTTATACTATGTAGTGATTTCTGACTTAGTCAAACACAAGAAAATACCTTATCCATTCTCTTTCACATCACTCCGTTCTAGTTCCAGAACTTTCCTCATGTTAATAAGTATGTTCGAACAATAAAAAAGTCGTATTTCACATCAGCACCTTTCGCAAATCTCCCTTCCCTGGATGAACTCATAAACCGCCCTCGACTTTTGTCTTTGCAGTAACACAGAAGCTTACATTGTATCGGACATCTTTACGACCCTCAAACTATAGGTTATTCCGCACAATGGCCATTGAATCGAACATTTGAACACACGTTTTTGTACTGGCCAGTAAATCATTTTCACTTTATGGTGAAATTGTGGTTGCTGATGATTGCTTTGGGTGCTTTGGCCACAGCCCACAGATTACCAAACGTGACTAAGTCTTTGGCCTATAAATCCAGTAGCAGCTAAATAGTATTTTGGTATAGAAGTCATGAGCAATGACTACTCAGTGATGAGACGGTCAATGTAGATCGAAGGGTCGAGGGCCGAGGCGTTTCTGTACTCAGATTATTTTCTGAACATTGTCCTCAGCACAGCTGCTCCAATTCGTGAAGATAAATTTTAAAATATATTAGATAAACAGTTAAGTGGGTTAGATGATTACATTGTAAGTGAATTCAATTTCATATAGATTTTATAACCTTTTATTATATTCACTGCTGAAGTTTTGAAATTTTTTCCCAGCTTAAAAGGGGCAGACCAAGTCACAAGAAACAGTCATTACATGCAGATGCCTGACCAGCAAATTAACATCTTTAAGATATTGTAGTTAATTAATTATTAAAGCACGACTGTATGTAGGTCGAATGTTACTTAGTATAATTTGTGGGTGGACCGTTTAATTGTTATAATGATTTTATGATTTTTATGGTTGTACTGGACAATGAGGTCTTGTACATGCTCTGTTAATGAGAAGCTAGAACTTTCTATGATGTAATATTGATTTAATATTGAAATAAAAGGTCAGGAGATAGTTTCTTTATGTACTTTATGTTACATAAATCTATGTATTAAGTATAATTAATTTCACAGTGAAAATAATAAATTTAATCATCTCTTTCAATTAATTTCCGATACGTAGGTACTCTATCTCGTATCTCTACTATTATTATCTTCGTCCCCATAATCAAAACACATTGACAACAAAAGCTTTGATGTCGTAATAAACAGAAATAATTACAGGAAAATTGATAGTTACACAAAACAGATGAGCCTTTCTTAGCTACACCCTCGTGTGGCGTGTCGAATTATGGCTGTGGTCTGGTTCCAAATTAATATTTATATTCTGTAAGGGTTTGTTCGCTTTTCGCTTCATTTACTTTTTAAAAGAACAAGGATTACATTTTCCTTGGAAAAGACATACAGATTATAACTCTGTCGTTTTCGCTTTTTGGTTAAAGGTGTTTGTTAAATTTCGAGCATAAAATAAGAGTTATTTTAACACGTAAGGATTTTAGATGTCTCTATTCCTTTGCGCGTGCTTTCGTTATAACTGGCCAGACATTTTTATTTACCTATCCTGTTATATAATATACACTTCGTTTTTTTTTGCGTGACAGTAACACTGGCCAGACTTTTTACTTTTTTAATTCTTTTATTGGTCTAATTTTGAAATCCATCTATTAAAGGAAAGCGCTTGGGGCCACGCACTAGCCTGCAAATGTTCTAGAAAAAAGGCAATCGTTGGGAAATGATTCAAGGCACTACAGTTCAATCAGACGGCTATGATCAATACAGTAACTGGGTAAACAAATGGAAGAGGAATGTAAATAGCGGGGCACGGTCCCGATTTACCCCAGTTACTATGCAACGTAAGCTTTACCACGGTTTACGCTTTTTATCGAAATAATTGCTAGAAGGTTCATTTATTACCGACTCCTGAATTTGCTTTGTCCAATTATTTTAAGTTTCATTCATTTTTGTAACTTTTTTGTTATGGTCTTCTGGTTTTTTAGAAACATTCCAAAAAATCGATTTAAAACCGGCCAAGCGTATGTTGTGTCTCGTAAAAGTTCAGTCTTGCAATGATATACCTATACAGCCCACTATGACAATAAATAGAGACCAAGAAAAGTTGATAATAATTATATAAATCAATATTCTGTCAATGCTTTCTTCTGAACGACTGCAACTATTTAACAACTCTATTAATTAATATTTAAGCTATTTTCACCACAAAGCTTTGTATAATTTTACCAGCTGTAATGTGTCGCACACGTGCGAACTAATCGATCGATGTTAAAACAAAAATAAACAAAATCCTCTTCAATTCACCCTCCCAACTCCCACTATGAACAATTCTTGATGCCAAACTGACGGTTTGTCGGGTCATGAAGTGGGAGATTTATTTACCTACGTATATAAGTTATAACATTCATACAAAAATTTAGTATTTTGTCCGTATTCAAATTTGATATGCATGAAATAAAAAGTTTATGTTGGATTTGATATGATAAAGCTTACTAAAATATTGAAAGTTTTTGCCAATTTTTGTTAGGAATTCTCTCTAGAAATTTCGTGTTATTAGTTGCGCGTACACTTTATATTGTAATTAATTATTATCTTTTAGATTTATATTTTGTGTCCAATAGTTTAAAAATATCATAAAATATCAGTACAAGTTCGGTGCACGTAAATAATCGAAATATCTAAAAGTGTAAGACGTAATAGCTAATTAAAACTAAGGTAAACCTACCTACCTAAAGTAATAATTATTGTTGAATTGATTTAGAATTTAATCTCAATGAAAATAATACATGACTTAAATACACCAGCAATCAAGCGCGGATCCAGGGGGGGGGTCATGGGGTCATGACCCCCCCCTGGGCTAGGTCCACGACCTAAGTGGACCACTAATTAAATATTAACTTTTTAATTTAACAAAGTAAAATTGTTCAACATGATGTTTAATTTACATTTGAATCATAAAAGTAATAACAATGAAGTCAATTACAAACGGAAGAGAATATAACAAAAATTAGAGGAAAAGTTATTTACCTACGGTCGATCTGGCCGTTGGGATTTAAGGACAAAAAAGGGTTTCTCGATTTTGTAAAAAAAAAGTATAACTGCGGAATAAAGTTAAATGGTAAATTTGTAGGTAATTAAAATATTTTTTACAACTTGCTGTTAGGCACACTTTTCTCACTAAACCTCAAATATCAACATATACCTATCCCAGTTCGTAGATAAGATATAAATAAAATAGCAAAATTTTTTTTAAACGAAACAAGGCTTAAGTTTCGATAGGTATCAGGTCAATTTATATGGTAAATAACAATAGAAAATACAGTAAAATTAGGATAAAAAAACGGCCAAGTGCGAGTCGGACTCGCGCACTGAGGGCTCCAAACAAACCTATTTTTTTTATTATGTCGTATCTTTTAATTTTGCTTTTAGCAATTTTTTCTTTACCTGTGCTATTAGACGTTGCTATTAACCAAATTTCAAGACTCTGTGTTCACGGGAAGTACCTTGTAGGTTTTGATTCCCTTGCAAGTAGTTGCGAGTTTCAGAATATGCGGTTTTAATTGCAATTTCATCTGATTGCGTTGACATAGAAGTAGAATTAAATTACAGCTTATAGTTATTATAGGAATTTTTCCTTTTTCTCAGGAACGCGTATCAAGCTGAAATTTATATCGTATACTTAAATCTTCAGTCCCTTGATGTTGTGAAAAAAATAAAACTTATAAGCCTACGCAATCAAAAGATATAGCCATAAATGCTGCAAATTTTCGCAAATTTCGACATTCGCAAGGAAATCAAAACCTTCAGGGTGCTTCCCATGAACACAGAGCCTTGAAATTTGTTACAAACTAACATCTTATAACACAGATATAGGAGTAATTACGAAAAACATGAATTTTTAATAACATTGTGTAAAAAATATTTTTAATAATTTTAAACTTACAACCTCTTTACTCATAAACGCTTACATGTATTTAATTGATATTCACATGAAATACTGAAGCCTTTAATATCTTTAAGCTGTATTAAAATCAAATTTATATGTCAACGTAATCAGAAGATACAGCCGTAAATGCTGACAATTTTCGTAAATTTCGACATTCGCAAGGTAATCAAAATTCAAAACCTACAGGGTACTTCCTGTGAATTCACAGTCTTGAAATTCGGTACGAAGCAACATCTTATAGCACAGATAGAGGAATAATTGCAAAAAAAAATAATAACATAATATGTATAACAAAATATATTTAATAACTTTAAAG
>CAJQZM010033624.1:0-21390 GCA_907164665.1 Colias nastes
CTTGATGCTATGTTTTTATGCAATTCTGGTAACTTAGTTCGTAAACCGCGAGTATTCTGATAATAAATATTCAAACAACTACTTTTCGAGGCCATTTAAAGACAGTCAAAAATTTTAATCAATATATTAATGTACCTATAATTATTTAATATGTAAGTTAACTTTACAGGCGTAAGTAAAGATACAAAACAACGATAGAATAAATTAGTAACGAAATGTACGGTAAGTAATATGATGTTATACAATTGAATTGCGTAATAATCTTTAAAATATAAAAATAAACTGTTGTGACAAAAAATATTGCGAGAAATGCGGGTGGTTGAGAAAAAAGTATTCAAAGTTGTGGAATGTTGCGATCGTAAGATGAATATTAGGGGTGCGAAACCTTTTGTATTTATGAGAATTAGAAATTTTTTGCAGAGAATAAATAAATGTTCGTTTGTTTTTAAAGAGATCCATAAAGTTGTGTTCTGTATTTGATAATTAGAGTAAATGTAAAGAGTGTATGTATGTGTGTTAAATTGAGTTAAAATTTGCGTTACAATCTGGATAATGTAATAATACAAAGGGCACACTAAAAAGATGATTCTAAAAAAGTTTTTAAGTCTTCTTCTGACGAAATAGCTTTGGCCGGGGATTTTTCACTCACACGTAAATATATTGTACAGTTTTTCACCCAAACAAATTTAATATTCCTCTCCTTGGCGCGTTGCTTACAGGAGTTTAGTAAAATTTTATTAGCAATGGTCAGATGCTCATTTAAAAATATTTTCAATGAGTTACCTTCAAAGCCAAGGTCATTCGATGTTAATCCCTTAGCTTTATTATACTTTCTGAAGTTGTTAATTAGGTTATCTTTAATGATCTTGTTCCTCAGTTTTGCTACAATCTTACGTGGAAAACCGCTTTTGTCTTTGAATGATTGCACCCTGGTGATGAATTCAATATCGTCTTTGTTAATGCAACAATTAATGGCAGTGCCTAGACGAATAAATTCGTCTAATAAGTTTTCATTCGATTTTTCGGGTAATCCAACAACCTCAACATTTAAAAACCTATTTTTTTGCTCAACTCGTTTTTGTTCGAGCTCAAGATTTGCAATGGTGGTTTGAAGATTGGTCATAATATTACGACTTTTTTCTGCCTCTGATTCGAACACGTGGAGTCGGTCTTCAAACAATTTCATTTGGGACTTAATTTTTTTCACCTCATTATTTATTGTGTCGACTAACGACAGTTTAATATCAATATCTTGAAGTCTGTTATATATGTCTTCGATAACGGTTATGTTTATTTTAGAAGTTAGATCATTCAAATCGCTCCTTAGACTTTCCACCTGAGTAGGCAATTCAGAAAGAGATGAAAGCATATCTTCTATTCTATTTAAAGAAGATTGATGAGAAGTACATTCATCAGGGACTTTTGCCGTATCACTGGTCGACGCCGAATTTTTGCAATCTTGACAGCACCACGAATTTTGCCTTTCGTTTCCGCGTCTGCGCCAACCAATTTCGGATAAACTAGCACAGTGGAAGTGGAACGTGTGATGACAAATCGAACAAAGTGCTCCATCCGATACCTTTTCATTACAGCGTTTACACGACGAACTCATGCCGAAGGTTGAAGACTCAGGGAGGGCTTGTATGCGGGTACGCAGTTTACTGATAGCTTAATTCGCACGGTGACTCTTAGCTTAGATAGCTCCGTGCGTAGCGAGCGAGAACGATCGATCGCAGAGAACCAAGTTCAAATCCACACGGGAACACAAAATTAAACTTTTTCAAATTTTGATACAATTACAAACAATGAGAGAACGTCTTGTCACTTGCAAATAAAGATTCTAACTGAATGCTGATGCATTCGCGTTTGCTTAACTGAAACAGCAATTTAAGCTGCTGATGCAGCTTAAATTGCTGTTTCTTTTGATTGCGTTGACATAGAAGTTTGATTTTATTACAGCTTAAAGGTATTATAGACCTGAGTATTTGGTATGAATTTCAATTTAATACCTCTACGCGTTTATGAGGAAATGGGTAGTAAGTTTAAAATTATTAAAAAAATATATATTATGTGATGTAACTAAAAATTTATGGTTTTCGTAATTTTTCCTTTATCTATACTATAAGACGTTGCTTCGTACCAAATTTCAAGATTCTGAGTTCACGGGAAGCACCCTGTAGGTTTTGATTCCCTTGCAAGTGTCGAAAATTTGCGGCATTAACGGCTGTATCTTTTGATTGCGTTGGCTTAGAAGTTTGATTTTTTCACAGCTTCAAGGGACAGTAGACCTGAGTAATTGATATAAATTTCAGCTTCATACCTCCACGCGTTCCTGAGAAAAAGGGTCTTGACAGACGGACGGACGGACGGACGGACGGACGGACGGACGGACAGACGGACAACAAAGTGATCCTATAAGGGTTCCGTTTTTTCTTTTTGAGGTACGGAACCCTAAAAAGTAGGTACATTATTTGTGAAATTGTGAAAATATTGTTGAGGAAGCTTGGATTCGTCTATCCCTCGTCTATAAATAAATACCAACCTTCTACATACAAGAAACAATCATAAAGTTTCACGTGATGTGTTTCACGAGCTTTAAGAAAATCTTAGAAATAAGATAAAAAAGTGATTTTATACACGAAAAGATGAGCATCACCTACAAATTTTCCCTTACATTACCCGCACCTACACGCGCGTGCAAAATTATTTACCTACTACGTATATATAATACCATCAATGTCGGATTATGAAAATCAGGGTTATAGCGGTGACCCGGGGACGTAACTCGAATTATAAAGAGATGCGGAGACGTTGGGCAACCTCCCAGAATGTTCGATTTACGACCTGCCTCCACTAAGATATGTGAGGTTATGTTTACTTTGTTGGATTTTTTTTTAATTTTGAGTCATAAGACATGGGTGTTGACGCTTGGCTGGTTATTCCTTTTTTTTTTGCTGTTAATTTCTGCTAAAACTACTAGCTAAACTATAGTTAGTAGTAACCAGGTAAACGCCCCGAAAGAAGCAAAACTTGAGTGACATAATTACTTTTGATACATTTTAAAATACACTCACACGCCTGCAGTAGCACTGCATGCGCTTCTCATTCAAAACCATTACCCGTTCAAAATAAATTACATTAAACAACATGCATAATCCGCTCCAAAATCCATAGTCTCCACATTCAGATAAAACTTTTGATTGATCAATTAATTACTTTCAAATTCAGCAGTTTCGTCACCGAACACAGCTTTAATTAAATAACTTCGAAAGTCAAACAGCGTGAGTCGACGTGAAAAACGATTTACTGAGCGCATTGCTTATCGACTGTAGCCGTGGAAGCTAAATCTAGGTTTTATTATGCTATAAGAAGAATGTTTCAGATTTGTTTTTAATAACTATGTCTTCTTTTTAAATATATATGTTTGAAATCTATGTTTTACTATGTTATATGGATTTTAGATTTGTTTTCTATATGTAATTTTTTAATAAATATGCTTTGTCACAGTACTGGCCTTTTTTTGCGTGAGATATAATTAAGAAACTGAAACGCGTGATAATAAAATTAAAAATCCATGGACAAATTAGTTTGTTTTTATTAACCGACTTCAAAAAAAAGGAGGAGGTTATCAATTCGGCCGGTAGGTATATACTTTTTTTGTACAACTTATTCAGACGGGCACTATGCAATTTGTTATCTGTTATCTCTAAAATTCACTAATTTTGTTTTAATTTATAACTATTATAGAGTAGCAGCAACAAAATACACAACAACATAATACTGTATTGCAATTAAGTATCTCCCAGAGTTCGCTGGAACACAAATAAAATTCAAGACATTTCTCACTTGAAATACAGTCTCACTTCAAAGTGCACTTTGCGGCCGGCTGTTAAAATAACCGACTCTAAGCCAATAAAGCACACACTTTCAAGAATACTAAGTGTATCGTATACCTTTTCAATATTATACAAGTGTTTACTGGCTTTCCCCCGCGACTTTGCTCGAGTACTCTCTAATATTGCCCAAAAGTTTTCATATAGAGCACCCCTCTACTTTACCAGATTATGAGTTTATATTATTTTTACCCGACTGTAATAGAAGGAGGGTTATATTTTTCGAGTGTATGTATGTATGTTTCTTTGGGACGCTGTACAGCCTAAACCAGAGGACGGATTTTGAATTAAAAGGTGTCGTCGAAATCATCAGAATTGTGGGAATGACAATAAATAGGATATATAAATCAGTGGTCGGGATTTTTTATAACAATAATTCATATTATTTTACCTTTTAATCGTAAAAACTGAGACATAAATTAATCGAAACAGCTTATTTAATCGTAAAATGTAAAATCTTTCTTATCTAAAAGTGAGTTATCAAACATAAGCTACGCTACATTCATTCTTCAATGTTACGTCAGAATACAGTGTAGAATTTAAATATACCATATTCACAGCAATCCTAGCACGTGTCCCGTTACAGAATAAACAGATTTTACAAACATCGTATTTCTGAACGCGAATAAGTTTAATTTTATGAGTCAAGTGAAGTTGCAAGGGCTTTTAATAAACAATTGCTTATCCCGTTTGTACGACTGTTCTTTTGCGTTTTGTTTAAAAATAGCTGTATTGAAAATTATAAGAGTAGAAGGTATGTGGTATTTGTAGCAACAAAATGTAATTTATAAATCTCTTTTAAAACGGGAAATATTATAGAATCTCGCCTCTTGATCAACAGTTTTCAATTAGTATTTGAAGTTTTATATTGTTATAGATAATTTGAGTATTTGAGAGAGTACTGAAATTATTTCAATTGATAAAACTGTGATTTACAGTTGAAATAAGTGGATGAATATAAACGATTCATATTTATATGGAAAATAATTTATTTTAAATAATTGATAGTTAATTGATACGAAAGCTAACAAATACTATGATTTTTTAGGGCTCCGTACAGAAAGGGTAAAACGGTACCTTATTACTGAGACTTCGCTGTCTGTCTGTCTGTCCAAACCGCGTAGAATGACATTGCGATCATAAGGGGTCATTAAAAAAAAACATTTATATAATTTATTCGTAATTATTTCACTTGTTATTTAACTTTTCTTTTACGTTGTGTATGTAGGCGGCGGATCTTTTCAAAATATAGCTATGTAATTTTTATGGTCTAGACTAGAGAGGATTTAAATGTAATATTTTCAACGTTTGAATAAGTTCATAAGCATCTGTCGCTGCTTAAAAAATGAACGATAAAAAATTAAACCGTCTGGGTATCTTTTGGATTGTTCGTTTTATTTTTGAGATGAAAGTTGGGGAGAAACATGAAAAATATATTCTGTGAAATACCTATTATTATATTTAATAAATAATTATATTACAGTCGGATATTTATTCATGTACATATAAAGAAACATAAGTTGAAAATTACTCGTTAAATAAAGTTAAATTATATAATTTCCATGTTTCAAATACATAATTCACAATTTAGCATTGACTGACCGGTTGGCTTGGTTGGTAGTGGCCCTGCCTTCCAAGCCAGAGGTCGTGGGTTCGATTCCCACCCAGGGCAAATATTTGTGTGATGAACATATAGATGTTTGCTCTGTGTCTGGGTGTTAATTATTTATATAAGTATTTATTTAAAATTATATATGTATGTTTATCAGCCATCTGGTTTCCATAACACAAGCGAAAGCTTAGTATGGGATCAGATCGTGCCGTGTGTGAAAAATTGTCCTGAAATATTTATGTAAGAGATATTAATGTTTTCTTTTCGTACACTATAAAGCCAAACTTTGACACGGTGTTTGTTACTTTGTATAAAATGTATAGTTTAGTTAACTTTTAACTAACACAAATTAACAATCCGTGTCTGACTGATCATTATCTTTCTTCTTTAGTCAAATTATCTGAAATTAAAAGAAATAAGGTAAATTAATGAATCTCAAACAATTTTAGAACCAGGTATCTTAACACGAAACCATTCAAAAGCTTATTACATATTAACTAGAAAGTAAGGCTACAGGATCCACGAAAACACGAGTTTAAAAGTTACATAACACAGTAACATCTAAGCAACCTTAATCCAAAACTAGCGGTAACATCAACAAACCGAACTTACCAATATTTACTTAAACGTGGTTTAATAAATTGGCCCACTAATTCTACGCTGTGAAACACACTTTGAATAGCAACTAATTTAAAACTGCGTGTGTTAACGGGAGTTTAGTTGTGTTTATATTGGTCTAAGGTCATTTTTTATATGTATTAACGTTATATTTTATTGCAAATAAGAAAGAACCTAGATAACCTGATGTTTGGGTCGATGGAATATATTTCCAAGAATGTAAGAAAATAAAAATAAATTAAATGTTTGCAAGTATATGAAACAACAATTAAAAGAGAACGTTGTATTTTGTAAATGAATGTTATTTTTTACGTCCAAAAAACAGTTTTTGTAAAAATAAACATCGATTTAATTATTGTTTATTACAGAATCGATCTTATTTTCTTGGATATAGAAAATAAACAGCTATCAATATTAAGAAGGGTGGAAGACTATGGCCTTATAAAAACTTTTAATAAAGCATTAAGGTATTCATTGGCGAACTCTCATTAAAAGTCTTAAACAAAATAAAAACCTCATTATGAATATCAAAAAGGATCGCTCGATACGAAATTTTATTTTGGGATTATTCTTGAAAAAATGTTTAAAGTTGTTTTAGGAAATCTCTTTAAACAATGTTAATGTACCTCTAATGTTTATTTAAATAGGTTTGCGATAGAGATGTGAATAATAAGAAACATTTCCAATTAACATCAATTAAAATAGAAGTTTATGTTTTTCTTCGGAATTTCCTGTATATTTGTGATTTCTAGAATGTCTTTTTACTCGTGTGGTGTCTTTCGATGTTAGCCAGAAGGGCTTCTTCAACATAACGCGGCATTACGTAATATGATATTGGATAAAAGTTTGAAATAGTGTTTGATTTAGTAGTCACAAATACAAATAACTTACAAAAAAAAATTAATAGAATTAAAAAATGATATTGTTAAATAACCATAAACAAATTTACGAGTTTTATTCATTTCATTCCACGAAAGCTACCAAATAAAACAAACTCCGCAGTCAGAAAATGATACAAGGGAAGCCATATATTTAAAACTAGCGGTCCGCCCCGGCTTCGCCCGTGGTACATATTTACGTTTTCTCTACATAAGAACCATCCTCGTACTTCAAGGAATATAATAAAAAAAGAATTATCGAAATCGGTTCAGCCGTTCACACGTGATGCCGCGGCCGTGACAACGCGAAACGGGTGCGGACCCGCCGCCTTTTTATAGCTCCCGCCGCGAAGCGCGTCGAACGCGGCAACTGATACACAAAAATAATCCTTATGGCATGATTCTGTATTCACGCGCGATGACTTATAGCGTATTTCATGTATAACTTTGGTGTTTCTACACCGATTTACATGATTCTTTTTTTATTGAATAGGTAATAATGTTAACTTTTT
Organism: Colias nastes; assembly: GCA_907164665.1. Lineage (NCBI taxonomy): Eukaryota > Metazoa > Arthropoda > Insecta > Lepidoptera > Pieridae > Colias > Colias nastes. The sequence goes on from CAJQZM010033624.1 coordinate 7,514, forward strand.
TTATTTAGGGATGAGTGAGAGTGTTGTAAACGTAAGAGTAGACAAATATATATAGAAAGCTCCGAATTGCTAAGCTATTGAAGTTTCACGTGTTATTGTGAGTCAATTTTAAAAGATAGACATAATATGCTGTCTAGGAATTTATTTTTATATAATAATAATAATTTAAGAACATTTGTGTCGTACATGATTTCTATGTAGCTTTAACCATTAAGGCTGCACACGCGACGGATGCTTAAAAAATGGAGTAACTTCTCCCGTTTTCCCAATATTTCCCTTCACTGCTCTGCTCATATTGATCGTAGCGTAATAAAAAGTATACTATAACCTGCCCAGGAGTATGAAGAATAATTGTGCCTCGTTAAAATCCGTCGTGTAGTTTTTGTTTCTATAACGAATATACAGACAGACAGACAGACAGACAGACAAAAATTTTACTGATTGCGTTTTTGGCATCAGTAGCGATCCCTTATCACCCCTTCATAGTTTTTTTTAAATATATTTCATGTACAGAATTGGCCTCTCTACAGATTTATTATAAGTATAGATTTGGAAACTTTGTTAACAACAGTAATGTTACAATAGTACAGGAGTGGGTAATAATAATAAATTCGCTTTTATTCCTGTCTTTACTGAGATTGCGCGCTTCCATAGCGAAAGTTTTAAAATAGATAATCAAATAGCAGAGGAACTTTCATGACTCTGAAGGCCCGTGTACTTGTGTATTGGATGTACGAAAGGTGGATGTGCTTTTGTATATGTTTGTAATGAGGTGGTATGTAGGTATTTTAACATTGACTAATATTACAGCATTTTAACAATACCAATATTGCATCTTTTGCCATTCGCCTTTCTAAATTATGATACTTCAATGAATAACATTTTAATCCTATTCTTCCAAAGGACTCATATAAGATTATGAACTTTTATATTTTATCTATAATGAGAAAACAGTTTCAATGAACAATATTAACCACAAACTTGCCTTCTCCCAATTTCTCGATCCATGCAAGCTGACATCTTGTTGAATTCACTTTAAATCTTTAAATAAATTGCCGAGGCATTTGAAATGTTCTAGTACATTCATTAGGTACGAACTTTTTATTTGTCCTCGAAATGTAAGTGCATTCGTTTTGGAAAATGCAATGTTGTTCCAAGTTTTAATTTTATGCACAGTTAATAATTTGTATTTTATGTTTGTATGCGTGAAGTTTGTTATTTAACATATTTTTATGATTTATGGAAGTATTTATGGGCAAGTGGTGATTCGCTCTTTCGATGATTGCCTAACTTTTATTATTACATAGATAATAGACATGAACTCTGGACCTCTCAGTGCAACGCTGATACCACTGATACTAACCATTGTACCTATGCAATCGTTTATCACGAGGTCAAGATAAAAAAACCCAATCTGGACAATCAATCCTTAATTTTACGAGCAATAAATAGGGAACTTATTGAGCTAGTAATAAATAAAATAAATATTGTTTAACAGTCTGTAGGGATAACACCGAGCAATCTAATCATCATAAAAACGCAATAAAGCACACCATTCTATTATTTTGCTAAAATGTTATCTAAATTGATGTCCTCGTAAAGCGGATCGTGTTTAATAGTTTATGTTGTGAAAGATTTTCGAGTTGTTTGATATAATATCTTCTTAATAAATAAAGACATAAATTAACGCATCGCGCAGACTACTAGGACTAGCAACTTTAATTTCTGCACCACGTTTTCTTTACTCCTATAGGTAAAAATAAGAAAGAAAAAAATAAGTTGTAAGGGGATTTTGTACCTAAACGTTGAACGTAGAGGAGACGAAGAAGTAAAATGTCTCGGCCTGGCAGGACACAGAAGTCTGATTCTGATCACCTACTCTCTAAAGAAGACCAGTGAAACAGATATATGCATAATACATCTACCCCTTACCCCACTATGGGACATGGGACTTCAATTTTTATAGATATACTGTTTTTGGTTCGACTGCGAGTGAAAACGTGCGGCGCAGATAGCAATTGATAAAATTAATGAATATTGTTGATAAGTTCTGTAATTTTATTATCATTTTCCTTTTCATCTCAATTCGATTCTGTTTTCATAATTCTATATTTTTTCAACTCAATAGAGTTAGTGAATAGAGCAAAATGAAAATTAAAGTCACGATCAAAAACTCAGATTCACTATCATTGAACCTTAAAAATGGGATAAAAAGCTTGACCTCCAATATTTATTCTTATTCTATCACAATTATCTTTACCCTTGACTTCAAAAATGATACTCTGTATAAAGAGCTTCTGTGAAATGAAAAAATTGCGTACAAAATCGACCGAACACAAAAACCAAAATAAATTAACCCATTGAAGTAATGTTAACTGAATAAAACTACAGCAAAACAGAATTAATATAAAATAAGGTCAATAGGCAAGGCAATAATGGAACAAAATCGCAATTGACCGGCTTTTTATTTCGGCTCATAAAATAAAATGAACTTTAAAATATTAAAAGGTAGTCAGGACGAGAGTACTTTGGGTGTGATTGTCTTTTATACGATGCGATATTTGTAACAAGAAAGATTTTATAATTTTTATTACTTATTTCTTTTCATGTATCTCATGATAAATTAAGTCAATCGATTAGAGAGATTTAATTTTATTCCAGTTTCTCGATGAGACTTTTACCATATAATCTGTGGCTAAGGCAGTATACGGATAACTTGCAAATGATCTCTGTCTATATTCTTTATTCTTTATTCTATAATATTAAATACCTAATATAGGTAAATCTAATGGTTAAGAGTCCAACAAAACAGATCAGCTACGATATTATAATATTAGGACGAAATTTTACAACATCACGACAGACTGAAATAATATCGTAGGTATCGTCGTGTCGTGCGATCTAAATCTACAGGGCCGCTGCGTCGGGATTCCCGGTAAATTGTATGAATCGTACGGGTCCCGGGTAATGATTGTTGATACACCCGGTTTTATTTGCCGGGCTATCCGCTATCCGGTATAAATATGGCCGGTGATAAGACACGCTCGAAACGTTAATTGTTTGTGGTGTGATGCCTGCGGGCAGATAGCACTCACTTTAAATATTTGTAGTTATGCTTTTTAAGTTTTATTTATTTATTTATTTATTTATTTATTTCATAACAAGTAATTAACAGGTTTTACCCCAAAGCATTACATGTTTAGTTTTACACAAAATATTAAAAATAGGATACAGTTTTCATTAACTATCGACTTAAAAATTTAAAAACATAGGATTTATATGTATTTATGGACGTATTAAATAAATCTGTCTCGGGTAGCAGGGCGAGCAAGTCGTTTACTAATTTTACCGAACGCACCAAGGGGGCGTTACGGCCAGAAACAGTTCTTACACCTTGCTGCACAGCAAGGAAATCACGACCTCGACGTAGTCCCATACCAGAAGGAGCCGCTACACTATAAATAAACTTTGGAGGAATTTTAAAAGAAATTCGTTCAAGACTAAATGGGTTATCTATACCACCATTTAGCACCTGATAAACGTGTACTAGTAAAATGTATTTGCGCCTTGATTCAAGACTGAAAAAGCCTGTCATACCATATACATAAAGAGACGGGTACATATATGGATAGTATCCATACATCTGCCTAAATGCAAACCTACATAACTTTTTTTGAATTTTCTCTAACATAAGAATATATTTTTTTTCATGTGGATCCCAGATAATACAATTATATTCCAAACTACTTCGTACGTATGCCTGGTAAAGAGAAATAGTACATTTTATGTCAGAAAAATTATTACCAGTTCGAATTATGAAACCGAGAGTTTTTAAAGACTTATTGCATGTATTCACGATATGGTCCTTAAAATCTAATCGAGAAGTAAAAGTAACTCCTAGATCTTTAATTGTGGTAACGCGCTGGATACACTGTCCATCTAAATAATATGTATAATCGATTGGCGTTCGAGATCGCGAGTAGCTCATAATTTTGCATTTACCAATATTAAAATACAAACGGTTTTCTACACCCCATTCCATAACGGACTCAATGTCACGCTGCAAAGCCTGGTATTGGGTATGATTATTTACTCCCATATAAATTTTGAGGTCATCTGCGAACATTAGACACTGAGCGCTGCTGACAACATTCGGTAAATCATTAATTAAAATTAAAAACAGGGTCGGTCCTAGGGTCGATCCCTGACTTATTCCTGATTTAGTGAAATAAATATTTGACTTATGATTACCAATTTGAACATATTGCAAACGATCCTTTAAATAATTCGCAAAAAATTGCAAAAGTTTAGGACAGAACCCGAATGAGGCAAGTTTGTTTAAAAGGATATCGTTATCTATTTTGTCGAAAGCTTTTTGAAAATCAAAATAAGCGACGTCTACCTGCTGGTTTTTGTCTAGGCATGTATTAATATATGTTACAAAATTTAAATGATTAGTTACAGTTGACCGCTTAGACCTAAACCCATGCTGACAATCACTTAAGTAAGAACCGATCTGATTTTTTATGCGATTGTCTATTAGCATTTCAAATAATTTCCCAAATGTTGAGAGGACAGCAATTGGTCTATGATTTGTTACATCACAATTATTGCTATCTTTAGCTACGGGTGTGACGCGAGACGCTTTCCATACGGTAGGATAGACATTATTTTGCATAGACAAATTATATAGATATAACAACGGTTTTTTAAATGCAGACATGCAATCCTTTACCAAAAAGGGTGGAACTCCATCTGGACCGGTAGATGAATGTGGCTTTAACCGTCTAGCTGCCTGGTTTATATCTTTAGATATAAATTTATTTATACTCACATGCAAAGAACTATTATTTTCTAAATAAAAATGTTTCCCAGCTTCCTCAGCATTTTACCTCGGAGTGTCTTGTAAAAATACTGAACTAAAGTATTCTGCAAATGAATCAGCAGCATTTTGCCCTATAAGAGATTGCCCGTTATAACTATATGTAGCAGTACCATGTCTATTTTGTCGAAGTTCCTTTACAAATTTCCAAAAATACGCCGGATTTTCACGAATACTAGAACTAACCCTATGAGTATATATCTTATACGCCTCGTCTATCTGTTTTTTAACCAAGACTCGGTAATATTTAAATAATTCATAGTTAAACAAATCTCCACTAATTTTATATTGCTTATGTTGAAAATGCTTATTTTTTATATTAAATATTATATCAGATGTAAACCAAACTGGATATATGTAACGACTCAAGGGCTTATTATATTTTTTAAGCGGTACACACTGGTTAAGGCATTCACTTAGCTTTGTATAAAAATATTCGACTGCTTTATTTACGTCTGAAATTAGATAAAGAGCGCTCCAATCAATATTCTCAAACATGGAGTATAGCACGTTCAAATCAGCTTTGCGAAAATTCCAATTTTTAACGAATTGTAATGCGCAACAATTAAGTGGTTGCGATTCCTTCTGTGAGCGAACTAGTACATTACTCCGGCGCCACTTTACTGTAATTTCTAGCGGGGGATGGTGGTTATCAATGGGATTTATAGGTTATCAATGGGATTTATAGGTTAAGATTGGAATGACGTTTGTTTTAATGGGCTGTTCCGCTGAGCGAAATTAGGCATAATTATGCCCACGTATATAGGTATCTAATTAGAAGCTTTTTTCTGCTTTCTTAGACTTAGTTGCTTTTAATGAAGTTGTATATTTTTACTATGTACCTATGTATTTTTATAATAATTTTGATCATAGGAGAGGATTTGTTATTTCTTTAAAGCTATGTTTTTAGGCATTATGGAATTCCTTGAGCATACAGGACTAGGTAAATTTGAGTAAGATGAAATCTAATTTCTAATATGTAAAATTCAAACAGTTTGTTTACGCTGTGGTTTGCAATACGTGTGCACGATGCACCGTGTATTAAACTCTCTTTATTGTAATTTTGCTACAAAACGGAAGATAATTTTGAGAAACACTTTCTTGTTTGTTTGATCTCAATCGATTGCTCTGGTTTCATTAAATTTTAATACTAACACAACATTTAAAAAACAATTTCTGTGTATGTATTGGTAGGTAAATTTTTATATTTATCTGCTCTTTGTTAACTGCACTCCGAGCAAGAAAACGTCGAGAGGAAACCAACATGCAAAAGTAAAAAATTCTAAGACATGAGACCCATTAGGTATATTATAGTTTTATGCTATACCTTTATGGAAATGTTAAGGCTGTGGCAACAAAACTAGAATTGATGCTGATGATAATGATAAGCCATCACAACAAATGGATATATATATACCTGTGAAATTTCGTAACTTTACTTTGAAGTCACTAACAACATATAATGAAATGACAATACACAATACGCTGTCTAAAAACAATGATAACAAGCTAGAAAATTCCCCCCGTTCACTCTTAAAGCGCTTTGCTGAGCTGGTGTTAGTCTAACGAGTGCTTATTTTAAACATCTAACAAGCGGGCAGGTGTGGGCAAACATTTGTTCAGAACTAGCCCCAGCGCTGTAAGCGCTTTACATTTTTGTTGGCACTTTTGCTCGCGTTAGTCGCTTTTGTTGTGATAATGAATATTCTTATGGTTCTGTTTGTTTTGATAGGGACTGTTAGTGCTAAACCTGTACATTTATGGTAAAGTGAGTTTACACTATCAAGATTAGAAATTGTTTAATTTACGATTAATAGAGCATATAAATAATCAATTAAACAAGAAAGATTATCGATTAACACACATTTTTATTATCGTAGAGTTATACCTCTTCAGTTACAATGTTTCTAATGCCTTTTGCCGTTCAAAAACTTGAATCCTAAGATTCCACAGGCAATAAAAAGAATCTAATAAAGAGTAACGCAATAATCAAATGGCTATTAACATGAAAATGAGTTTTGTATGGCAGAGGCTGTACAATTTATCTCGTTGTGGCGCCGCGGTCGACATCTATTTTCATAATTGACACATGGCCAGCCTGTGTTTAGTATTTAGCAATGCGAAATGTATTGGGCATTTAGTCGCTTATTGTTGGGTAAAAGATTGCATTGTTAAGGGGAAAAATTACATCAAAATTAGGAACTTTTTTAAGCCCAAGTTTGATAAAAGTTGGTGTGTTGAGTAATACACCAATTGAGTTATAGGAAAAATTATCCTATATATATTATTATAACGTAAAAGTTATAGAAAATCTATCGTCGTAATTTTCAATTTGTTTTTGTGAATACACATGACCACAATCTCGCCTGTTGTTAAGATGAGATGAGGTCTAAGATGGTACGCGCTTCCCTAGAAGGTACCTGTTCACTCTACACTTGAATTTTTAGTAGATATGACAATTTACATCACCTTGATGAAAACCAGCTAAAACACATAGAAAATTCGTATCGTTATAGTCTAACAAACGCTATAATCCGCTAACATTCTCTTAAGGAAAGACATTACCAATGCAACGTTGCAATATATTAAGTGACCCTTTCGGGACCAAAAGACGTCTACAATTTAAATATTCCTTTCTCATTACACCTTATCCCGAAATTCTGCACGGCATGCAACAATAAAGCATCTGGAATGCCTCCCACGACTCATCTTATCGAGCCTCGAGATTTACCGTCTGTGCGCTACCACATAACTATAGTCTTATCTTCAGATGGTTCAATGACCTATGAATTACTAGCATGTAAGTTTTCTTATCGTATACAGGAGGGTTCTATGGCGCTATAGGTTAGAGTTGACGTTTCTTGAAGGTTAGGATCTCCCAATTTGTTGGAGGAATTTATTGATGACGTAGTAGATTATGTTTTGATACGATTTGGATGGTATTAAAGCATTGATAAACGTATGGATACATTAAAAATAAAGTCTAGCAATGGTCATATTATCCTGAAGTAAGTAATGGTAACAAAAATTTAATAATATAAGAAACAAAATCATTAAGTTTATAGCCTTGACATTCCCAAATCTAGAAACTTCTGTGACCTTCATAGTGTGTTTCATATAATTACATAATAACCAGATTATCAGTTAATAGTTCAAGTAATTTAATCTCCTTTTAACTTCGCTTGGAATGAGACAATTTCCTACAATTTATCGCGTGTTCATTTCGTCCCGGATTAATTCCAACTATTGACACGTTCGAGATAAAAGAGATTATGGGACCTCTATTTTCTTTTGCTAATTGAATTTTTATCTGAATTTTATTTAATGCCACTTTACTTTGATTCCAGATTTAGATATCACTTTGTGTATAACTCGATGAATTGCGTGGTTTTATTGTGTTATAATTTTACGTCTTATATATTGGACGGATATAAATTATTTTTTTGTCTTGATTTTTATGTAGATAACTAGCTTTCCGCCCGCGGCTTCGCCTGCTTTGTCTAACACCTAATAAATTATATACCTTGAATCACTCTATCTATTAAAAAACCGCATCAAAATCCGTTGCGTAGTTTTAAAGATTTAAGCATACATAGGGACATAGGGACAGAAAAAGCAACTTTGTTTTATACTATGTAGTAAGAAATATGTGTAAGTAATTATTGACATCACGACAATTCGTTTTCTTCTTTACAACTAACGTTCGTTTTCGATTCGACTCCGCCCGTCTTACACTCTGAATTTATTAAGAGTAACCTATAGTTTTGGTAGCTTTCTGTTAGAAAAACATTTTATTTAGAAGTAATTAAGATTTTTGTCGAATACAAATAAACCAACCATTTCTTCTTTATAATATAAGTGCTAATAAGTAACTAATAAGCGAGTAAATCCACGCTAAACAATTTGTTCGCAAGTTTAACGTCAGTTTAGGGTTCCGCATCTGCACCAAAGGTTTATTTCTAAAGTTGGGGAATTGAATCCATCTTCGTCTCAACCCTTGCCCGTAGTTACTGTTTTATTAATGTTTTTAACTGGAGTTTTAAGTGTCTGTTCTATTAAAATTTTTTGTTATAGTATCTAGTTTGCTAAAATGTATGTAATAATATTGAAATACTTAGTTAATATTTCGCTTAGATTGCTTATTTGATTTTCCATTATTCATGTATCCATCCATCCATCTATCGATCACATTAGCTGGCTTTATAAATATAGGCTTATGTTTAAATTTGAGGGAAAAGAAACATTTTTTAATATAACCTTTTAAACCTTTGCACATTTTTGAGTCTGTTTTCAGTTAAAGTATAGGCTATGCATCTAGCCTATACTTGTTTCGATGATAGCTTAATTTAGCGGACAAGAAAAGTGTCCTTAGGTAATTGAGCATCTCAATTTTAAACTTATATTAAGTTCAAAAATTTTAGTAAAGTCCAAAATCTTCAACATAATAAAGCAAATGCAATATTAGTTGTATATATTACTTCTTACACATAATTCAGTTTTTAACAATGTCTACAACTTATTTTTTTTCGATAGAGCTGCGCTAAATCAAACCACGCAGACTTCTCTAGTATAAAGCTACTCCTACAAAAAGTAGTCAAAACCAATAAACAAAGCCAATTTCAACGGCCAAAGTAAGCCCACAGAACCATCATCACGTGCTAAATTCATCGACAATTTTACGGGGCCGATTACAGCGCTCTATCAACTTTCCACTCCATAAAGTACCCGAGGGAGCCATTGATTGTCGCGCTGATTCAGTCGGATTTGCATTTTATAATTAAAGAATTAGATCCGCCCTTAAGAAGCTACGCGACTGGTTTATTTGACAAGTTCCACGTTTAATGCCCACGATTGTTTGGATGGCATTCGCTCTGTCATGAATTAATGCTAGTTTAACGGCCACTTGAGTTATGATACTGTCGGGCGATACACTGAATTTTAATGCTAGCGATTTGATGGACGGATTTGAGGAAAATGATGGGATACACAGAAGAATATTTAGTGACTTCTTACGTCTTATAGATCTTCAAATAAGTTGTTAAGACGATGTTCAATTCTTGATAAGAATCAGGTATTGAACCAGCTTCAAGTAACAAATGTATGTACCTACCTAAGCTAGCTTTTGATAAATGAGAGGTTATGATATATATTATGTATGAAGTTAAAGTCAAATTAATCGAGAGTATAGAGCAATAACTAAAAACTATAAAATATAACAAAACATACAAGTGAATGTACTTTATCATTCTACTAGATGCAAATACAATAAGACGAAAGATATTTACTATTTATGTAAGTTCTCAAATAGGTTCTTCAAAAAAACAACACCAATTCACAACATTTTCGTCCAGCTTTCAAACTTTCATAGGATCGTTTATAAACCTGGAAAGTGCGGGTTATTTACTAACACAATTTACACGGGAACTAACAACAGATTCCAAACATTACATCAACTTTAAGCGCCGTATGAAATGTCATATGAAATATTAAAGCGGAGGCAGGAACGCCCTCAACGGTCCCGGAGGGAGCGGACCATTCGTATGCACTTAGTTTTGAATAATATATCTTTATTCTCGTCTGGCGAATGAAATTTTTTGGGAGAAGCCATTGTGCGCCGCGTCTGAGATTTCATTTTGTTATGTCAATGGTTTCACCAATTACGGTGTTTTAGAGATCATTTTGTCCGGATTTTTGTAAGCTCATATTTTGCTATGAGCTTGAATGAGAAATTGTAAATATATTTATGAAAGAAAAATAAATGTTGATACCATCATAATATAAACATCCATACGATGTTTAGAATCTATACCAAATGTCAAGGACTTTTTCCAGGTTAGTGAGTTTTACTTAAATCATAAACGATTAAGTTTGCATAGTTATCTGGATGACTTTGTATCCACTACTAGCGGTCCGCCCCGGCTTCGCCCGTGGTACATATTTACGTTTTCTCTACATAAGAACCATCCTCGTACTTCAAGGAATATAATAAAAAAAGAATTATCGAAATCGGTGCACCCGTTCACACGTGATGCCGTGACAACGCGAAACGGGTTTCATTTTTAGCAGCATACTATTTTCAGTCTTAATTTCTATCTTTTTGACTTTTGAGGATATCATGTAATTGACACGGACTAAGGGTGACAAATCAACATCGAGCTATGCTGCGCTGTACTGCGCTGTGCTGTGCTGTGTTTCTTAAGCTACGTTTTTTTAACAATTAAACGATACTGCGCTGTACTGCGCTGTGCTGTGCTGTGTTTCTTAAGGTGAAATGAGACCCAAAACAGACGTTTCGAGCTCACGGAGAATTAATTTTTTTCTTCAAAAACTACCAATTTGATTTTTTTTATTTATGGATTTATTTAATTGAAGAGTTTGTCTAGTGAAGTTTGGGAACCGAAACACGATTGAAAAAATTTGCCTCGATAGAAAAACGTTGTGAAGTTTCCTAAAAATTAAACGGTCAATCAATTTCATTTGGACAATAGTAAAGTAATATCAATGAAACTTTATCCACATCCACTTCCATTTAATTCTTGAGAGACGTGCGGGATTAGATTTTACATTTAATACATCAGTAATTAAAAAAAATATATTTATAAATTATGAGCACAAAATTGCGCGTAGGCCGGTCGCTTCCGCCGTTCTGCCTCCTGTTAGTCGACGCTAACGCGTCTAGAGAGCAGTCCTGTACAACTTTTTCGCGCGGTGCCGTTGTCTACTCGCATACGTGATTTAGTGTTAGTGATACTTGTATACGTAGTATATTATTATTAGTCTGTGGTGATACTAAAGTTTTTCATAAACATGGTGAATTTTGGTGGCCAAAACATTGATGGTGAGAACATTAGGAAGAAAATGTTGCGAAGGCAGATGAAAAAACTACAGTTATTGAACCCAAATAGGTAAGTTTGATGTTTATCATGCTTATTTATATTTATTATGTCTTTCGGCCGCTACAAGTCTAAAGATTTCAACTTCCAATATATTGATTACTAGGTATATTTACAAGTCTAATTTGAGAAACGCATGAATCAAAATTTGAAAGTTATTTTTACTTGTAATAATTAGTAATAAATATTATTTTAATTTTTTGGAGTATTATATGTTTACTAAGTCTGAATTGAGCAACGCACAAATCAAGATTTTATAATTTTATGCACTCCGTCTTTATTTTTATTTATAATTTTATTATTGGTATAGATAAGTAATGTTTTAGTTATTTTTTGAGATTTCATCTTCCAATAAATATACTACTGATTTGTGTATGTATGTTTATTTCTAACAGCGAAGCGCGACCACGAAAAATCCGATGAGCAGCCTGCAAGCCAGGACGCAATAAAAGACAAACCATGATTACCAGAAACTGATGTGGATCTTCAGACAGTTTCATATAGTACTTTTTTGTGTAAGTTTATCTTATGTCATTTATTTATAAGTCATAAGATTGAAGATAGTAAAATATTTCAGACTAGTGTAAGTTATCACTGACTGGTTACCACTTTCCAAAATTTGTTTTTATGCGTATTATGCATAAGCATAATTACTTGTAAATTTTATATAAAAAAAAATATTTGAAAAATTTGTATGACGATGCCGACAATCGACTTTTTTATGAGCTCGGACAATAGAGCGATAAACGAACGGACACAGCTGCGAAATTTTTACTAATTTTTATAAAAGCACTTGTTATACTAATTGCGGTCAACCGTAAAATTTTGCAAACAAAAGAACGATTTTCTCAGAAAGTTTGCTGTGTATGACGCCGACAATCGAGTTTATTACGAGCTAGGATAATAAAGCGACAAAGGAACGCACACAGCTGCGCAATTTTTTCTAGTTTTGTGATGAAAGTATCTTTATAATAATCGTGGTATTATAATTGGTTTATCAATGAATTTTTCTATAAATCTTTTTTTGTTATACAGAATTTTCGTTTCATTCATTCTCTCCTATTATAACTTATTGTGGTTGTTTCAGCAGCACAATGTACAAGGACAGCTCAAAATGACGAGCAAGAGACATATTTATTTACGGAACAAGGTGAAGAAGAAAAAATGAAAGTCGTATCAAGAAGATAAACATTGGAACAATAAAATAGTACCAAAACCAGCATTCGAAAATATCTGTTATGTTATGTTATATTATATATCAAATGTCAAAATTCTATCTTATTATATATCATATATCTGATATTAAATATATCAAAATGTCGGATATATTTATTAAAAAAAAAATCAAAATTGTAAATAATATTTTTTTGTTATTGATTTTTTCAATAAATATGATATATATTATGTAAAAAAGAAACCAAACGTAAATAGCATAAGTCTATTATGTATTTTTATTATCATATTGTACGTAAAGTCCCCATGACGAAAAACTATAAATTTTGTTTACAAAGATTTTCAAATAACTTACATAGATAGCGACAATTCTAACAATAACAAATCATTTCATCATAAAATAAATTAGTCGCAAGCTCACTTTTTGTAACCAGACTTGTACCAATTAAAAATCGACCTTCGTGCAAAGGAACAAAGGTCGTTTTTCTAGTCCGATGGGTCCGGCAACGAAAAGACGTTGCCGGATCGCTTTACTCGGCTTTAACCGCGCGAATATAAGAATTTAAGTAAAGTTCATTGAACCTCCGTTAGTTCCGTATGTTTCCGTCATCTATTCAGTTGTGTGGCGTGGCGAGGGGATTTTCGTGAAGCGTCCCGCGCGCTCTTATGCTCCACCCAGGGGGCGTAGCCCAAAAGGTGCACAAACACGATTGTATTTCGCCTTAAGCTACGTTTTTTAACAATCTAGCTCAGTATAAAGTAATCGTAATATAAAGCTCGTGTAGTCGTTTATCTCGTCAAATATGTCCCTATTTTCAAAAAAACGTAAACATTACGACATAGTTGAATCCGATGAAGATGAAAGTGAAGAAGAAGCGGATGTGGATATTTTATGTGTTATTTTGTCGTTAAAAGAGTCCAGTCACGGT
>CAJQZM010033626.1:0-14390 GCA_907164665.1 Colias nastes
ATATGTCGTGGCCATATCGTAGATTTGCTCATTTCATGATATGATCGATCATTTCACGAAATGGTCGCATTTCATGAAATGGCCAACATAGTTTGATCAGATCGTTAAATCGTCAACGTTTCACGATTTGGCCATCCACATTTGGCCAGATCGTATAAAATATAAAGAGTCCATAAAATATTTTAAAAAATCAGAATATTCCAAAAACTTGTTTAATGTCATTTAAGTTAGTGCCGCGGCAGCGGCCGGCGAATGCCAGAAGCGAATCGTTTTTGCAATAAAAAACAGTTAGGTTAGGTTAGGTTAGACTTTGATAAACAACGCACGAGCCGAGCGAGCAAAGCGAGCGTGCCGCGGCAGCGGCCGGCGAGTGCCAGAAGCGGATCGCTTTTTAAAAAACAAACAATTATAATACTATAGTAGGATATATAAATATATATCCTAAAAAAAATGCGTCTTAAATTATTTTATTTAAGACGCATTTTTTCTTCAATACATATAAGATATCCACATTTTCCATAGTACTCGAACCGTCGTAAATTCTTTGCTATGACTTTCTTCATATTGTTATTAAACGAATTATGAAGTTTTTAACTGCGAATAATTAAATTTTCGCCAGCAGCCGCCATCTTATCACATAAACACTGAGCTTGCAGCGCCTCTACCAATGATTAATGTAACTATTTTACGATATGATCAAATAATTTTGATCATTTCATGAAAAAACCGCGCGTTTAGTTGGCCATATCGTGAAACGATTTCTTATCATTGATCTGCTCAAGCCACATCATGATGTGGCCAAACTAAATTGGCCATTTCACGAAATGCGACCATTTCGTGAAATGGCCAATCATATCATGAAATGAGCAAATTTACGATATGGCCACGACATATACCTAGGTATAATAAATGGATTAACCTATTTTGATATAGTTTATCTAAGAACCAGCGTCGGAAAATATGCTGCCTAACAAAAAAACCGCATCTAATTACCTGCTAGCGAGCTACGGTGGCACAAACAGATACACACACAGACACACATAGCGGTCAAACACTTATCACCCATCTTTTTGCGTCGGGGGTTAAAAATATTATAATACGACATAATTTAAAGGACATTTTATGTATAAAATTTACCTAAAAATAAGCATAATTTTAATTTGACCCCTCCCCCCCTACTACCTCAGCTTACCCCCCCACCCATTCCACCCTTGAGGACTTTCGATATGATCACCTGGACATTTTATAGAAATAACTGTAGCGTATAACAGATAACTTACGTTTTAACGTACACTGTATAATAGTGTACCATAGAATGCCTTAGCAAATGTTCGCCGTGAATACTTAAATGGTCATAACTTTTTTATTTATAAACCGATTGACATGAAATAAACACTAAATGTTAAATGAAGATTACCACAATATATTAATGAAAACCGAATTTAAATCGGATAAGCCGTTTCTGAGATTAGCGTGTTCAAACATACAGACAAACAGACAAACGGACAAACAGACAAACAGACAAAAAAAATTTTAACGACAGTTTTGGGTTTGGGATCGATTTAGTAATAACCCCTGCTAATTTTTTTTACATATTTTCATTGTACAGACACCACTTTTCTAGAATTTTATTATATGTATTGATGATGATGATATTTGTGCCGAAGTTTCTTGGGTACATAAATTTTTGGTATTCTTTTTAATATCTATCATACAAAGATTATAATCAAATAAAGACGATTACGTAGAAATATTAATTTTTGAATCTTTAGATGTCTTCGTGTATAATAATTAATTAATATTAATTTTGAATTGTGAAAAATATACGGAGAGAAACATGTGGATATAATATCTACAAAACTACATACGTAAAACGGTATAAAGTTTATTTACGTTACTCGTTCTAGCCGCAGTGGCTAAATACAGACCTTTATAAATTGCCATCATTACTCCAAAGTTAGATATGCAGCGCTATTCGTGTAATGCCTCCAATTACTTATTTATTTTTTAAGTGGTAGTCGAGCACGCTTCGGCAGGAATTGGGCCAGCTCGCACCGGGGAAGATACCACACCCCCACAGAAAACCGGCGTGAAATAGTAGCTACTACTGTGTTTCGTACGGTGAGTGGGGGGGCCGGAGGCCCGTATCCCTATCCTTATCCTTCCCACCCCTTTCCCTTATTCCCGTCTTCTTTCCTTTCTTTAACCCAATAGTCCCATCCCATCCCTACCCCCTTCAAACAAACAAAATGGCAGCGGGATTAAATATAGAATTACCCCAGGAGGGTACTAGCATCGTCGATGCTGGAGAATCCCTCTCTGAGTGTTTACACTCAGACTGCCCCACGTATTCTGGGGGGGGGCAAAATTCCGCTATTTTATACTGCCACGGACAAAAAAGGTAAGCCTGTATCGGCGACCCCTACCACATTTCTATCTGTGGACTTTTGCAATATTAGGGGACTTCATTCAAATCTAAATGCCGTCCACCAACATCTCGAGACGGCTAAGCCGGCTTTACTCTTTTTGACGGAGACACAGATTTCCTCTCCTGCTGATACCTCTTACCTTAACTACCCGGGATACACGCTGGAACACTTATTTTTACCGCGTGCCGGAGTTTGCGTCTACGCTAGAGAGGATATTTGTTGCCGTCGCCTTGGCATTCTTGAGGGTAACCTGTCAATACTATGGCTACGCGTCGACTGCGGTGATCACCCCCGCATTTACGCATGCATTTACAGGAGTCATAGTGGAAATGCCGAAACTAATCGCCTCACCGAGCACATTCAAGACACGATTGACGAACTCCTGCAGAAAATCCCCTGCGCTGAAATAGTGGTCCTGGGCGATTTTAATGCCCACCATTCCGATTGGCTGGGATCAAGAACCACAGATTATGCGGGTAGAACTTTCTACGACTTCGTTCTGTCATACGGCCTATCTCAGCTTGTCTCTACACCCACTAGGATGCCTGACGTGGAGGACCAAATGCCATCCCTTTTAGATCTCTTTCTAACATCTCATCCTGATGACTACCGCTTTGCAGTTGAAGCTCCACTAGGGTCTTCCGATCACTGCCTGGTGCGGAGTACTGTGCCTGTTGCACGCAAATCTCGACCTAGACCTGCAAGCTACCGTCATGTCTGGCACTATAGATCGGCGGATTGGGACGGGATGCGTTCCTTCTTTGCGTCCTACCCATGGAGTCAGATTTGCTTTGTATCCGAGGATGCCGATGCTTGCGCTGACTTAGTCGCTGATGTGGTCACACAAGGTATGGAACTCTTTATTCCTTACTCTGTGGTGCCCGTTGGCGGCAGGTCCCAACCCTGGTTTGGACAATCCTGCAAAAAGGCATCCCGTTTTAAACAGGAATGTTTTCAGGCCTGGGTTAAAGCCATAGCAAGAAAGGATTCTAATGCTAAGGATCTTAAAAAAAGGTTGAATGCTGCCTCCCGACAGTACAAGAAGAACATCAAAGAAGCCAAAGCGGAGTTCGTCAGGAGAATCGGCGAGAGACTTGCGCGCTACCCCTCAGGTACACGTGCCTTTTGGTCACTTGCCAAAGCCGTTCAGGGGAACTTTTGCAAGTCATCCTTTCCTCCTTTACGTAGGGATGACGATACTCTGGCCCACACTGCAAACGAGAAAGCCGATACGTTGGCCACACTCTTTGCGTCGAATTCGACCCTGAATGATGAAGGAAGAGTTCCACCCACCATCCCATACTGCAACAGCAAAATGGCTGACGTGAAATTCACACAACGCGCCGTACGTAGAGCTCTTCTTTCACTCGATATCAATAAATCGAATGGGCCAGACGGAATCCCTGCAATAGTTCTTAAATCTTGTGCTCCCGAATTAGCTCCAATCCTTACGCGTCTGTTTCGATGCTCTTACACTTCCAGTATAGTCCCAAGCACTTGGAAGACCGCCCTGATACACCCTGTACCGAAGAAAGGCATTCGCTCCGACCCGAAAAACTACAGGCCGATCGCGGTTACCTCCTTATTCTCAAAAGTGATGGAATCCATCATTAATTCCCAGGTGTTACAGTATCTAGAGGATCACCAGCTGTTAAGCGACCACCAGTACGGTTTCCGTCGAAATCGCTCGGCTGGTGATCTTTTAGTTTATCTGACCCATCGATGGGCATCTGCAATTGAGAGTAAGGGGGAAGCCATGGCAGTTAGTCTAGATGTGGCCAAAGCGTTCGATCGGGTGTGGCATAAGGGGCTCCTCTCCAAGCTGCCTTCATACGGACTACCTGAGAGATTATGCAAATGGATAGCCAGCTTTCTCAAGGCACGAAGCATTAAGGTCGTTGTCGACGGAACATGCTCAGAATCCCTGCCTGTGAACGCTGGTGTTCCACAGGGGTGCGTGCTGTCGCCGACGCTATTCCTTTTGCATATCAATGATATGTTGCAAGTACGTGATATACATTGTTATGCCGATGATAGCACGGGCGACGCCGCATATACCGGTCTTGCAAATCTCTCTCAGGACCAAGTGGATGAGCATCGGAAACAACTTGTGTCTAAAATTGAGAAATCTCTTGAAGAAGTCTCAATATGGGGTCAAAACAATCTTGTCCAGTTTAACCCCTCAAAGACGCAAGTTTGCGTATTCTCAGCTAAAAAGAGGTCTTTTGCAGTGTCACCTACATTCCAGAGCACTCCTCTCAAAGCCACGCCTTGTATCGGAATTCTCGGTATCGACATTGCGAGTGACGTACAATTCCGCGGTCATCTGGAAGACAAGGCTAAATTAGCCTCAAAGAAACTTGGGGTGCTCGCTAGAGCGAGACAGTACTTCACGCCAGCTCATCGCCTACTACTCTACAAGGCCCAAGTTCGGCCACACATGGAGTACTGCTCTCACCTATGGGCTGGAGCACCCCAGTATCAGTTACTTCCTTTTGACCGCCTTCAGCGTCGTGCCTGCCGCATTGTCGATCTACCTGAGCTCACCGATCGGCTGGACCCTCTGGCTTTGAGGCGCGATGTTGCGTCTCTGTGCGTATTTTATCGCATATACAACGGGGAGTGTTCTGAGGAATTATTTGCTTTAATACCACCTGCACAATTCCACCACCGCACTGCCCGACACAAGCAAAAATATCATCCACACCACCTGGATGCATGGCGCTCGACAACCGTGCGTTTCGCACGTCATTTCCTACCCCGTGCTACACTCTTGTGGAACAATTTACCACCTTCCGTGTTCCCCAACCAATACGACATGGGAACCTTCAAGCAAAGAGCCTACACCTTCCTGAAAAACCAACTTCCACCTTAAAGCCGGCAATACGATCGCAGTGTTCCCAACGCTGTGATCGTCATGGGCGGCGTCTATCACCTACCACCAAGTGAGTCGCCTGCCCTATTGCTAGGGTTACTATAAAAAAAAAAAAAAAAAAAAAATTACTTCACTAATATTTTAGTTGATAAAACATCGAGTTTATTACAACAAGAATCACACACGCGCTATATTTCACAGAACAATATTTCCCGCTCGTTTTTTTCACTATTTTAAAATTGGAACGACGTTCGTTCCATGCGCGTTTTTATTTTTAGGGTTCCGTAGCCAAAATGGCAAAAACGGAACCCTTATAGTTTCGTCATGTCCGTCTGTCCGTCTGTCCGTCTGTCCGTCTGTCACAGCCGATTTACTCGGAAACTATAAGTACTACAGTGATGAAATTTGATGGGAATATGTGTTGTATGAACCGCTACAAAAATATGACACTAAATAGTAAAAAAAAGAATTGGGGGTGGGGCCCCCCATACATGTAACTGAGGGATGAAATTTTTTTTTTCGATGTACATACCCGTGTGGGGTATCAATGGAAAGGTCTTTTAAAATGATATAAAGTTTTCTAAAAAACATTTTTCTTAAAGTGAACGGTTTTTGAGATATCAGCTCTCAAAGTCGTAAAAAGTATGTCCCCCCCCCTCTATTTTTATAACTACGGGGTATAAAATTCTAAAAAAAATAGAGGTGATGCATGCTAATTAACTCTTTCAACGATTTTTGGTTTGATCAAAGTATCTCTTATAGTTTTTGAGATAGGTTGATTTAACTGTAATTTATTATATTTGCTGCTACGGAACCCTTTGTGCGCGAGCCCGACTCGCACTTGGCCGGTTTTATTAATTCTTTACGGCCAGCACACCATAATTTATTTATTTATTTATTTATTTATTTATTTCATAACAAGTAATTAACAGGTTTTACCCCAAAGCATTACATGTTTAGTTTTACACAAAATATTAAAAATAGGATACAGTTTTCATTAACAGCTATCGACTTAAAAATTTAAAAACATAGGATTTATATGTATTTATGGACGTATTAAATAAATCTGTCTCGGGTAGCAGGGCGAGCAAGTCGTTTACTAATTTTACCGAACGCACCATGGGGGCGTTACGGCCAGAAACAGTTCTTACACCTTGCTGCACAGCAAGGAAATCACGACCTCGACGTAGTCCCATACCAGAAGGAGCCGCTACACTATAAATAAACTTTGGAGGAATTTTAAAAGAAATTCGTTCAAGACTAAATGGGTTATCTATACCACCATTTAGCACCTGATAAACGTGTACTAGTAAAATGTATTTGCGCCTTGATTCAAGACTGAAAAAGCCTGTCATACCATATACATAAAGAGACGGGTACATATATGGATAGTATCCATACATCTGCCTAAATGCGAACCTACAGAACTTTTTTTGAATTTTCTCTAACATAAGAATATTTTTTTTTTCATGTGGATCCCAGATAATACAATTATATTCCAAACTACTTCGTACGTATGCCTGGTAAAGAGAAATAGTACATTTTATGTCAGAAAAATTATTACCAGTTCGAATTATGAAACCGAGAGTTTTTAAAGACTTAATGTTTTGTTATGGCGCAGATAATAAATTCGGTGTTTTAATAATGTTAGCAACACTAATTGAAGGTTATTAATCTTGAAACAGCAATGTTAGATATGCTTTGTAACTGACAGTAGCGGCTTTGAAAGGGACAACGTCGAAAAGTGACGTCAGCATTTATGAGGACAAAAGCTATCGTTGCGGCTTAATTATAAACTTCGCTTATCATGGTCTTTGTACGCACCGTTACATCAAAAGTAAGGTTGCGCTTTCGGATTATCATGATTACGGACTATTTACAATGTTACTGACATATGAAGAAGTTTTGTTGGATCAGCAATATTTAAGTACATGATTACATAAGTAGTATGATAAATCGTAATATGATGTATCTAATATGAATATCATTAACCTAAATAGTTAATAATACATTTGATTCGTGAATTTTATTATTAAGTCGGTACTTAATAATAGTAGCAAACAAAAATAGCTCACCAGCTTATTATTGATTCATAATATATTAAATACTAGCTTTCCGCCCGCGGCTTCGCCCGCTCAGTCAAAGAAAAACCCGCATAGTTCCCGTTCCCGTGGGATTTCCGGGATAAAACCTATCCTATGTCCCGGGGTAAAAAGTAGCCTATGTCCTTTCTCGGGTATCAAACTATCTCTATACCAAATTTCATGCAAATTGGTTCAGTAGTTAAGGCGTGATTGAGTAACAGACAGACAGACAGAGTTACTATCGCATTTATAATATTAGTATGGATTAAAATGTGTAATTAATTTGTATTACAAAGAAGTCGAACAACACAAAGATGTAATTAACTTTGTAACCGACCCCATCAAAATCGTTGGTTAATTAATCTTCCCCGGACTTGCTTGATTGGTTACGATATGCTTTTATTATGCCAGATGTAATGAAAATTATAACAATATTAATTCAATTTTGTTTTTAAATTTATAAACTTTTACCTGACTGCGAAAGAAGGAGTGTTATATTTTTCGGTAAGTATGTTTAATTCTTTGGCACGCTCTACAGTTCGAAATGACGTACGGATTTTGACTTAGGTATGAGGTGTTGTTGTAATCATCAGAATTGTGGTAGCGATATAGCAGTAAGTTAATAATAAAAAATCATTGCTAAATTTGTCAATTTTATTAAAGACAAGATTGTATACGGGATTGCTTTTAATAATTTCTGTAAACAAGATTCTTATTGAGTAATTTAATATTTTCACACGCCTACGCGTAAACATCTCTTGAATAAATTAAAATTGTGAATTCATTAATTCATTATTTGTGTGGGATGATTATAATTTATAACCAAGAAGTAGCTCAAAATAATATTTGATAAAATTGTATCTATTTGTAAGTTTGTGTACTTAAAATAAGTGCTTTATGTACTAAAAACAGATCATTTCGTTAATCTGTATTAGAAATTGTGTTTGCCATCATTATATATTTAAAGATATATAATTAATAGATACTAATATTATAAAGCTGAACCGTTTGTTTGATTGCTTGCTTGAACGCGCTAATCTCAGAAACCACGGGTCCGATTTGAAACATTATTTCACTGTTAGATAGTCCATTTATCGAGGAAAGCTATAAGGTATAAGCTATGTATCATCACGCTAAGACCAGTGGAGCAATGCGGGTAAAACCGCGGGAAACAACTAGATTCAGGCATTAGGCATCTTCATTCTAAAATTAACCTATTTATGCAGATGAATATTAATTAAGTATTCGAATAGGTATTATACTTTTTATAACCACTTTTTTATGATTAGTGATGGCAAGAATTAAAAAGTGATTCTTATGCATATTTGAAGTAGGAGTCAAGTTTATTTCAATACATAATTGGCCCACGTTCTCAAGCAGATATCTTATAAAAAAGAAACTAGAAAGATTTGCAACGTAGAGGTTACATATTTTTTAGTTAATAAATTTTAACTAAAACAATGAGAAAATATGATTTGCGACTTCAATACGCATTTTTACAAATATACAGATTAATTTTCAACGTTATTCTTCAAATTACACTCTATCATTGTTTCATCCATACTACATTTTTACGGTATTTTCAATAATGGTAGAAAGTTTTACTCTCTCGTAGGTCTGCAAGAGAATTCATGACATATTATGAGTATAATAGTATAATAATGACGCTATGCATATTACTTCAGAGAAAACGATCTTTGTAAAGAATGACAGTTAATATAGCAATATGCTTTTTTGGGAGGGGTACATGGTTTTCTAATCCGTTGAAATTTAACAGTTGCGTACTTTCTGGCACGTAAAACAAACCTTTTGAGCCCTGTTAAATTGAGGCATAGCTATATAAGTCTTCCCGAGACCGATCTATACTCAAACACTGAATAAAGACAGTCATAAAATAATTTGGTGCTCCTGCCAAAACAATTGGTAATAAAACCCAGAATTTATTCTTTCTTGCAGATAATAGCACTAAAGATACAGTTAGATCCAAGAGATTTCATCAAAGGAACGAAACCAACAAATGTGATCGTATTGTACTTGATATGGTACTGTTTGTTATTTATTCTGCTCTGCTACCATTATACAATAACAATAGTTGAATACATACTGAGTACATACCTGAAGTCTCGTGCGCTGCTTCCATAAATATGTGGTGTGTCGGTCAGTCAATTAGTCAAAACAATAGGGGGCCCCTCGGGGAGGAAAAAACTATATTTACGGGGATAATTTAAATTACATAAGATAAAATAAAAAGAAAAGAGACAATTTAATGTATATAGTCACCACTACTGCCGCCAGGCACACTGCGTCGCCATTAAAACTCTTCTCACATAAATAACTCGCGTCTGCGCGTGATTACTAATATCAATAAAGAGTACAATCAACAATTCCGCGGGCCGATTTACTAATTTACTACGTGTTCAGCACGTAAAACAATCGACGACATGCTCCGATGCGCGCGTAAATAACTTCCGAGGTGGCCGATGATAACACTAATTATACGACTTCACGCTAGCGGCGCGGTTGGCGGACACCGATAGACTGGGACAATAAATAATGTGAATGCCGCGCTCTCACCAAGCGAATAACAAGAACAATAGCCGGAAACGAACGCGGCTCCGTACCGAATGAATACATCGCGTTTCCGCTATCAGTGTGACCATTTAATTATATTATCTATTCCGAACAGTACATTCCTTTGAAGTGAGACTAATGAAATGTTAGTTACTTCATCGGCCTTTCTCTCTTTTTAGTGTATTCTTTTATCTAGAATTAGCTGTTTCCAACGTACCTCATTACCAGGGATATAAAAATAGTAGTGTATTAAAAAACTTAAGTGTATCGACATACAAATACAACTAAGTATGATGAATTTATTGGGTACAACATTGAGTTTTGCAATCTTTTTAAAAGAAGACTAATAACTTAGGAACAGCATTTAATTTTTGAAAATCAAACTGATATTGTCACCTATTTTTTCTCAATGGAATCAATGTAAATGTTATATAATATAAATAAAATGCTCTGAAATCATAAACATAGTATTTGATACTCATATCATACAAACAAAATATATATTTTTTCCAGTTACAGTTTCCACCTTACATAAACTAGATGAAATTTCCTCCTCCTATATTTCCTTTTATGTACAAAAGAATTGAGTTAACAAACTTGAAAACATTTTAGCTGTCGCAGTACAAGTACAGTCCAACTTCGAAAAGGAAGTATCGAAGAAGAATACAGTGATGGACGGACGGAAATAATACAGTCGACTTTTACCTCATTTTTAAATAAAATGTGTAAATAAATTGAATTTTTCATTTATTTTATAGAACTTAAATTTTTTTGTATGAGATTTCAAATTGCTTTTTTGGAACTGTCATGTGTTTTACGTATGAGCGTCTAGGGCCCTTTGTTATATTTTTCATCCAAGTTTATTAAACTATTATAAAACATTTTATTTTTGGAAAAAAGGTTTTTAAATAATATTTTATGCGTTTTATAAGATGAAAACATGCATTTTGCTATGTATATCCTGTATCGCACTTTAAAATGTTCTCTATAGTGTGCATGAAAATGTCATACAGCGACTTAAAGCAAACAGTTCTATTTACACAGAACATCTCGCCAACGAATTTCAGAATCTAAAGTACCTTGACATTTGATCTTTTAACTAAACTCTGTAACCTTTCGCTAGTCAAAATAGTGTTATCTAAATAATTGTTCACGTGAAAGTGAGAGACACCAATTTCTTGTTTAAAATTTGACAGAAAAGAGACTCCCTTGTCTTATGTCAATTTTGACAAAAGATTAATAGAGTTAATTCTTAATTGACATATATAGAAGCTGCACTAAACAAAGATGAAGTAACTAGTAAATATGTGACAAATTTTTAAATAATAGAAAAAGATCGATCACGAGGCGGTATTCGAATCCACGTGTTTTTGCCAAACCAAGGCAATGCATATACCTAGCCTAATAATAAGAGCCTTAGCCACCCATATTAAATATATAAAAAACTGGTAGGTAAAATTCCTACTGGTTGACAAAAGCCCTACTTTCAGTGGAAAAAAGTCGACTGTAATAAATTAAGGCTTTATTCTAAATAAAACACAAACAATTAAAATACTGATGAAATTAATAAAAAGGCAAAATACTTACTATCAAGAAGTGCATATAAATTAACACTTACAAACTCTAATCAATTAAAACCATTTGCAACTGCAGTTTAAAGTAATTAAATACTGGTAAGAAGTTTTAATAAAAGAGGAAATAGGTAGCGGTGCTAGAAATGTTCAATTTAAATGTCTAAGTAAGTAATGAACTATTTGAAGTTCACTTTACTAGACACCACAAATTGGAAGTCTCTATAAAAGGTTCATTCAATGAAAACAATTAAAAAAACAAAAAGAGTATCTCAAATTCATAAATGTAAACAAATAATGTAATGAAACTTAACAAAAAATGCAACACTTTTTATAAATTGTTGCAAAATGATAAAGTATTAAGAAATTTGATCAATGTAGAGTGAATATATAACTTCAAATAATTCTGGTTTGCTCCAGTTTGTTAATTTAAGTTGGACTCCTCAGAAACGGGTCTTTGAAACAAACTATTCGCTTATCTACAAGATAAGGTTATATGCAAGTTGGAAATTCTTAGAATGTTAAACAATTAAACACAGTTAATACTCCTAAGTTATTCGGCTCTATGTCCATATAATTTAATACATCATTTTTTATAGCCAAAACCATTTTTACGCGAGTATTTAGAAATTAAAGACTTTTTATCGAGTACGGTAGTAGCTCAAGTATGAGCTAAGAGTACGTATTAGAAAAAAGTGAAGCAGGCATGTCTAATATTATACTGAGGTAGAACAACAATAGCATTGATACACAAGGTAATCAAATTGCATTCATAAGTAACGAACTTCTATAAAGGCGTACTCATTCCGATTGCTACATAAACTCACCTCTTACTAGCGTCAGTATGCCCACGGGCATAACCAACACGGCCACCAGGAGGTCCGTTATCGCCAACGACATCAAGAAATAGTTCGTCACATTCTGCAACCGCCTCTCCAAGTAAATCGCCAAGCACACTAACACATTCCCAGCCGCTGTACACACAACCAACACTAACGCGATCAGTGCCCACCAATTGTTCACGTCTTCATCCTTATCGTCCGTTTCCGTTCCATTGCCGGTTTTCTCTTCAATTATACTATAGTTGCTCGTTATAACACCCCAAGTTACGTTAAAGTTATCGATAGCATCGCCAGTTGGATAGATAATGAACTCCAGCTCATTCATTGTTAGGCGCTTGCGATGTCGTTTTCAATTTCATTTTGCGGAAGCGATTCATCTTATTTCATAAATGTAGTATATTGTATTCGGCGGGTCCATTTTCTTGTTCATTCTTGGCGTAGCATCACTGTTACATTTATCATCTGTAAAAGAAAATTGATATTATTCTATTGTGTTGATAACGATCCATTATAGGTAGTAGATCATAATATAAGACGCTTTAGAAGTTTTTTACCAACTTTTTCATTATATATTATTAAAGCTATTTTAAATGATTGTTTGATAGCAATCAAATCAATAGTCATTTGTAGCTGACCTAATAGCTTCAGTAAGCTATTATAATACTTATAATCGAATACAGGCTATTTTTTTAAAAACTAATAAATGCTAATAGGTTATATTGTAAACCATATTTTAATATTATGTTTAATATTTTGTCACCCTTTTATTTATGTCAATAATTATTTCAGTTTCTAAATTAACGATACTTATATGTATATTGTTCAACCGCATACATTGGAATGGATCGGACGCTAACTACAATGGATAGTGTGTGATCTAATCATAGGTTTCCTGGGTACAGTTCCCGGTAAAAAAGAAAAAGTTTCAGTTTGGCAAACACAGAATCACCTTCTTGTAAATAAAATTATCACTCAAACAGACGTAGGTATAATGCACCCGCAACCTACCCTACAAGGGGACACTTTTTTAAGCAGTTTTTGCTGAGTTCGTTAACTAGTTTCACTACTGATTGTGTAGTTCTCTACTCCATTAAAAATTTCTCATTTCTCTTTATTTCTCATGAACGGGAATGGCAGTGGTCATTTATTTCTTCACAATCTTATAACGCTGTTATAAGCAGTCTTATTATAACTTGTTAAGTTTCAAACCGGTAATATAATTAAGTTTTCCAAGTTTTTCTCATTTCTTATGTTTTTAGAAAAATTATATTTGTTTATGAAACTTGCTTCCTTATTACGCTGGATTAAGTTTTTAAAGAGATTTATTAGCATCGAAACTATCTTAAGATTAAAAACAGAATCAGTTCTTCATAGATATAAGTACTATGATTATTAAACGTAATTCTGTTAATATTCATTTCCGTCAACAAGTAATAATAAAACCGAACTTTTAATTTGGTTTATTCTATCGTAAAACTTTATCCAATCCGTATTTTATGTTATAGGTATTGTATTTGAATACATTACAAAAACTGATTGATATATATATAAAATTTATGGTATCTTACAAGAAGATGTTAATAAATAAATTCATAATTCATAAAAACAAATTTAATAAAATTAAACTAGACAGCCATAAGAATTTCCTTCAAGGCGAGATAATGAGAGGAATAAAGCCTTCGGCTTTCCTTTTTGGCGTAATGGCGCATTTAATTGGGTATTAAGGTGATAAAATATGGTAATCTTTATTTTGGATATTATTTCAGCTGTAGCTAATGTTCAAAAAAATGAAATAAAAAACACATTGTTTATATCATGTCATTTTTTTAATAGGTACTTAAAGCTTAAAAAAACTAAAAACTCGCTGTTATGATGGAATTAACTAAACTATCTCACTTACTCATATACAAAGTATACGTAAGAAAATTATTTAATACAGGCAATCTAAATCAGAATAATAAGATAGTCTTATATTAAAAACCGGCCAAGTGCGAGTCGGGCTCGCGCACAAAGGGTTC
>CAJQZM010033627.1:0-15213 GCA_907164665.1 Colias nastes
ATACATTTTATTGCCATACTTTGGCAGAGCAACAATAACTTCTCAGTACACGCGATATGTTTACATAACAATCTTCTAATAAACTTCTACCTTATAAAACCAGTTTATTAGGTACTGGAGTTTTCTTTTCAATATTAACGTTCATATATTGGCAGCTCGCCAGCCTAGTCCGGTAGTTTTTAAAACCCTGTGATATGGGTAGGGTTGTCAGCTTGGAGTTTTTGGAAAAAATATTAAAGAGGGAAAGAAATTATTTGTTTCTATACACAATATATACAACATATTATATATTTATAAAGCCATTTATTTTACGCAAAAGTTTTTTCGTATGTTTGAGTGTTCCCTCCATATAATGCTAATCAATGCATATAGGTATTAATATTTCTATCCGTGCTTTCTATCCCAATGTGTATTACTTTACTTTAATGTGTATTACTGTAATTTTGCAATGTACCTATAATTGAGAACTAGTGTTGTGTGTAATATTGTATAATGTAATTTATAATTTAAGATATTTGCACGCTCAACTACGAGCAGAATGTCTAAGAACCATAAAATTTGTACTACTTCAGCTTTGTAACTACATTCAGCAAATAAAGAGAATTTGAATTTTGAATTTGAATTTTGAATTTTAATGTAGTATTTTCCTGTACAGATCATGAAGAGAGTAGAATGCCGAAAGTTGCTCTAGAATAAAAAGGTAGAATTTTGACAAGCCGAATATTGTGAATATGACAATATATTTTCTTTAAGAACTATACCAGTGCGGAGTGCATTATAGAGTAATCTATATTATTAAATCTTCTATAATCTATATATAATTTACGTGCTAGGGACTCACTAAGAGATCTCTTTAAGAATACTGGTATCCTCACTGTACCATCACAGTATATATTTAATAATATTTTATATGTACACAAAAACGCAGACTTACACACAAGAGTAGGAGATAGACACTGTTATGGCACAAGGAACAGAAATAAAATTGAAATGCCATTTTACCGGTTAGCTAAAGTTAAAAATTCATTTATGGGTCAAGGTATACTTTTTTACAACAAAATTCCTCATAGTATTAAAGAGTTTAGTAGTGCTAAATTTAAGAATTATGTAAAAAACGTCTTAGTTCAGAGAGCCTATTACAGCATTAAGGAATATATGGAAGATAAAAACCCATGGAGGGTTGTCGCGTAAAAACCGCAGGACAGTTCTTTGGCATATTATGATAATATATACGTACGGTTACTTACATATTTTGTAAAATTAAATTGTAATACTGAAATGATTTAAAAGAGCAACTATGGAGTTTCTTGCCGATTCTTCTCCATAGATACTGCTTTCCGAATCGGTGGTAAATGATAAAAATATGTATTGACGTTTCAAAAGTGCTTCTCGAAGAAGTCTAATTGAATAAATAAATGTTTGAGTTTGAGTTTGAGTTTGATTGTCCTAAGTATTGCTATTCGCTATACGCAGAACTCGACAATGGCTAAGTCATAACGTCGCGTAAGTATTTTCGAAGAACCACGGGGTAGATTATTATTGTGTCATTATGTAGTGAAAAATTATTTGACAGGTCACGCGATGGTAAACCTGTCTGTAGGGGGGTTAGCAAATGACTCAAAACAATGGGCACGAATTAATGTTTCGGAAAAAATTTACTCTTTTTATGATGTCAAGAATATTAATAACTAGCTTTCCGCCCGCGGCTTCGCCCGCTTTGCCTAAAACTTAATAAATTATATACTAAAACCTTCCTCTTGAATCACTCTATCTATTAAAAAAACCGCATCAAAATCCGTTGGGTAGTTTTAAAGATTTAAGCATACAAAGGGACATAGGGACAGAGAAAGCTACTTTGTTTTATACTATGTAGTGATAGTAGATTTTGACACTAGAAAACTTCTTTGATAGACAGCCAATATACTATGGCTTGTTAACTATAATCTTCCCTTGTTATAATGCAAGTTCCGATCTCACTGAGGACAGTACCGATTTTGAGAGACGCGTTTACGCGGTACTCTGTGCTAAGGCAAACTCATGGACGAGGTTATTCCTTTATCCTGGTTTAAACTGATCGTTGCCAGCCCTTCGCACGACAGACGAAGCGGCGTTCAACACGCGATATGCAAGACTTTGGCGCCAATTGAAAGTGCTCTTTATTTATGATGTTTGCGCTGTGAAGGTCGAAACTCGGGTCAGGTGGATGCGAAACGGTCTAGTTACATACTAATGTAATGCTTCATGTGTTACACTTTTAGTTCCTTGTTTTTTTTTAGCACTAGCTCAAGGATATTGTACAGTCGGAACGAGTGGTGTTGGAGCAATGTTTGAGGCTCTTGACAATTATAGTGGCGCCATAATGCACTTTATTGACTGAGCCTTGGACTGGAGGCTCCTTAAAGTTCGTGCTACCTAGTGAACGAAGTTATGCCAATGGTCGAAACGCTACGAATAAAATGTGAATTGAAAGTGAAGAATTCCTTTTTGAAGTGAAAACTTCTTTAGCGGCGTTGAGCACTTTTTCTGTAATGGGTATTAAATCTTAAACTCGCGTCAGGACACGTGACCTGATCGAAAAAGCGTAAGACGGATGGAGAGTAGCTATCCCCTCTCTACTACGCGCGTTTTCACTTCTGCCGGCACTCCCGGAGTGCAACCCGTCTTTTTTTTTCGGTTTTTTTTTCGTAATGCATACGAAGAAAGTTAGGTTTACCGCCAAAGCCTAACTGGGGGACGGACAGACTTTCATATTAAGGACCTATTAATAACTACTTTTTAATATTATAAAGCTGAAGACATTTTTTGTTTGTTTGAACGTGCTAATCTCTGGAACTACTGGCTCGATTTGAAAAATTATTTCGGTTAGATAGCCCATTTATCGAGGAAGGCTATAGGCTATATATCATCACGCTAAGACTAACAGGAGCGAAGCACTGCGGGTAAAACCACGGGGCACAGCTAGTACAAGAATACTTAACAACCTCATTATTACAATACACTAGCTTCGAGTTACTGTTTTGCTTGCGCTGTACTCGCATAAAATCATGAACAGTATTCCAGACATTGTTCTGTGCCCAATTTCACACAGTTACTTTAAGCCGTTTTGGTGTCAAGAGGTAAAATAATAGCTTTCTATTTCCTCTTGAATTCATATTATATTAGTTATAAATAACACGTTAACATTAGATAACATGTTTGATGAAGCTTTATTCAGGACTAGCTGTACCCTGTGGTTTTACCCGCATTGCTGCGCTCCTATTGGTCTTGGCGTGATAATTTATATAGCCTTCCTCGATAAACGGACTTAACTAACATATAATTTTTTAAACCGTAGTTCCTGAGATAAACGTGTTCAATCAAACAAACTCTGAATTTTATTGATTTAAAGCATAAAAATTGGACGCGTTGTAAGAAGAATACAGAATTTAATATAACTATTTAAAAATTTTGTCATAAATACTCTTTAACTGGCAATAATTATGTATATGAAATATTACCTTGCCTTGCTAGGCAACTCCAATGCACATAAACTTACTAACTGCATAAAAAAATAACTTTAGTAATTAGCACAATCAAAATTCATTGTTTTATTATTAAGACTTCTAAAATATTATCTAGATATAAAGAAATTATAATGATACGTCAAAATTAGACTTGAATAATACTCGCGCCAAAAACCCAAACAGCACAGATAAAAAATAATTTTGACACTTTGTATTGGCTGTTTGCGTGACGTTCGGCTGTTAATACAAATTTGTGGCACGCAAGCCCATTAAATATCCTGTTATGGTATATCTTAGTGGTATATATTACAAGCAAATAACATTAATGAACAAAGAACTTAAATAAATATGTTTATTTATTATGTTACTTGTGTCCTTGGAATTTTTTATTTGTGACCTACAACTGTGAGTTTGACCAACAAGCTGAAACACGATTTTTAGGGAACGTCTAAAAATAAGCATACAAATTAAACATCAAATTTTAAATAAGGACGCAGAAATTTTACTGAAGCGCACATAGCAAAGGATAATAAAGAAAAATAGAAAGGATAGATAGATAAACCATTTGAGCGAAATTGTGATAAAAAATAGTGATAGTTATGTGAATTTCTTCCATATAATATGTATATAAAACGTATAAGACCTACTGGATAGATTATGTTGTCACTTTTTTTTATTATACAGGTATTAGTCAGCAGAATCATATGATTAGCTGTAATTTATTTTGAAGAATTTAATTTGCATTTGAATACACACGCGAACGAAGTCGCGGGCACACCTTGTCTGGAATATAATATTATTAGTATTGTCACAGGTACTTTAGTGTGTTAAAATAGAAATTAACCCTTCTCTGAGTCAGCTCGCAAAAGCATAAACATACCCTTTCGTAAAACAACACAGATAATAAATGGCACGCCATAAATGCCTTAAAAAGTTAAAAAAATAAAAGTCATGTACAATCTGTATTAAACAGCTTTGATACGCGAGTGACAGATACAAAAAGGCATGCTAAAAGGCTATCAGCACGGCCATCAATCATATCATGTATAGTCTGTGTCAACTTTTGAACTGTCATTCTTTTGGCGGGAAACTTTATTTTGATTTTGTGTCAAGTCACTGTGGTAAATATTTGAACATTTCTGTATTTAGTACATTACCATTTATATAATGTTTGAGATTACATTATTTTGTCCAAATAGGCAAAACTACTGAATTTATTACGATGGTATCGAGAACCTATACAGAGGGTATGTATTAAAAGTTCTTAACTCATTTTAACATAGATTCAAAGTAAGTTGAATTTCGCTTAATTATCTAAATGTTGGAATGAAATATTATGCTATTTTACGCACTCGTATGACTTGTCTTTTATTAGCCAACTTAAAAAAAAAACAGATGGTTCAATTCGGCCGGTATATTCTTATGATATAAGGACCTCGGATCTCTAAAATAAGTATTAAAACTACAAAGGCCTTCTTTTTTAAAGTTGGTTAAAAAGTGATTATATATTCACTTTACACACAAAGCTGTACGAAATAAGGCTTCAAGGCTGAAACCTAATACAAGCCTTTAACCTAGACAATCTTTTTGTAATTTAGAAATGGAGATAGCGCATGCAGCTTGTACCTGGGGAGAACAGATAATATACCAAACAAATGAGGTTTATGTACGGAGGTTAACTTACTTACCTATATTATGTACAGGCTATACATATTTGACTTCTGATATATCCAGTAATAGGCTGTAGGCAGGTTATAAAAGGTTAGTACCTACTTTGCAATGAAATAACAATTTATTATGTACCTATAATATACCTATTTTATTATTTGCAATATTGCGTCGTACAATTTTTTAAGATATATCAACTTATTAACTCAAATAAATACCTAAATAACTATAGCTATAGCTTTTAAAGTGCTATTTTATTTTAGCAGAGTAGTGCCAAAAATGATACGCCGTCGCGTGCTAAAACTAGTAGCATTGGCTTTTATTAATCGTTGCTCAAAATACGCCAAAATTTACCCGCATGCAGCTATAACAAAACTAATTACTATCAAACAACTATATTAATAGCAAAAAGCTGTAAAGAGGTTATTAACGCTCCGGGAGTACTTAAAAAAATGGCTAATTAGCCACATTTTACTTCTGTTGTCTCTTTTTTACTCATGGTAATTGAATATGCCACCTTACTCTGGTATTGACTGACCGGTTGGCTTGGTTGGTAGTGGCCCCGCCTTCCAAGCCAGAGGTCGTGGGTTCGATTCCCACCCGGGGCAAATATTTGTGTAATGAACGTAGATGTTTGCTCTGTGTCTGGGTGTTGAATATCTATATAAGTATTTATTTAAAATTATTTATGTATGTTTATCAGCCATCTGGTTTCCATAACACAAGCGAAAGCTTAGTATGGGATCAGATCGTGCCGTGTGTGAAAAATTGTCCTGAAAATATTTATTTATTTATTTACTTTGTCGTTTAATGGTGGGTGCTTTATATATTTTTACTTATTAGCGCTCCGGTAGTGACTTCGCTTGTCTTTTTCGCTCACAATAGTTGAATCATGCCTTCTCACTTTTACGTCTAATCGTGTGTGCGTTAGTGTGTCGCTTTCAAAGATCGAATGTTGTGTTAGTAATCTTTTTTTTTTTGTTAACGGGGAGGAAATCTTCTAAAGATACTCATATTTCGGGAAAAAGACGAGCATGTGGGATTCTTACCCACTAAAACCTCCTCAGTGGCCAGACCCAAAGCGTAGTAGCAGTCTCCGGGATCTCTAATATAACACCTATCTTCCCTTTCTTACTTAAATAATTGCCATCAAATATGGAGAAATATGGACCGATAAAATGTGTATACCCGCATCGAATTTGAAATTCGAACACGAATTACTGTACCGGAAATCGATCCTATAAAATCTCTCGAACGATGTAGTCGTCGAACATTATGTAAATTATATCACATTTATTGCTATACTGGTTTTATTGCTTTGACTGAAGAATATTTTAAAACGAGGGTAGATTTAATCTTTACCCTTATAAGCTAAAACTACGTTTAAAGTAGAGTACCCTCCACAATTATTTTGAGGTTGTAAAATTATACAATGCCTTTTACAATAGTTCTTTGAAATTAGTTTCTTTGGTTAGTATTTAATTAAGCATTATAACATTGTCATTGTATTTTCAACAAGCTTATATTCGCTTCACATGTATATGTTTGTATATAACCGAATCTTTAAAATTCGCGGACGTACGGAGTACGGACGCAAGTAGTATAAAGTGTACCTAAGTAATAATTAATTGAAAAAATGGTAAGGAAAAATAGAGTGACCGCTGACCAGCGCGTGTTGAAGCTTGTCGGCGCCGTTCAGCGCTTATTGGCGCGTGTTCATATATTTTCCTGCGTGGGTTACCAGCGCTGACAAGCGCCGGTAAGCGCTTATAAGTTTCCAGATTTCTTTCTGAATACGCCCTAAGGACGTATTTAGAAAGAAAGCTACGCCCTTACGTAGTATTTGTATTCTCTTTGGCTGATAGTACAAATATTTAGTCGCTACCTTGGTCGCTACAGTAATGTAATGTGGGTAGTATTTAGTATTTTTTGGTAGGTATGACTGATACACGCATGACGCAGGTCAATAGTGATAATTCGTTTGTGCTGTGGGTAGTATTCCATTAACTGAATATGTATCTACTGAAAAACAGACTAAACAATACGCCAAGACACTAATATTTATAAATCTGGAAGTTCGTGTGATTCGCCCACCTTCGTTCATTCAAGCAAAAACTATTCATGCGATTAGTCGAAACTCGATACTCAGTTTTACTTGGAAGTAAATATAAGCTGATTTAGGCTATCCTTGAGCAATAAAAAAGTAATGAAGATACACAACAACAAATATTTCTATTGTAAGCAAACGTTTTGGATATAAGCCGTTACTTAACTAGCTGTGCCCCGCGGTTTCACCCGCATTGCTACGCTCCTGTTGGTCTTAGCGTGATGATATACCTATAACCTATAGCCTTCCTCGATGAATGGGCTATAACCCCAAAAGAATTTTTCAAATCGGACCAGTAGTTCCTGAGATTAGGGCGTTCGAACAAACAAACAAACTCTTCAGCTTTACAATATTAGTACCTATAGATTACCATTCGACCAGTCGTAGAGATTAATTTTGTAACCAGCACAATCTCTACAAATGTATAAATATGGTATTCTATTTAAAAATGTGAGACCCAAAGTCTTTATGAACCCCTACTTGTAAAGGACCCTTTCTCTTGTGGATCTTTAAGATATAAATATGGGTAAACAATAAGGAAAGATTGACTGACCGGTTGGCTTGGTTGGTAGTTGCCCTGCCTTCCAAGCCAGAGGTCGTGGGTTTGATTCCCACCCGGGGCAAATATTTGTGTGATGAACATAGATGTTTGCTCTGTGTCTGGGTGTTAATTATCTATATTAAGTATTTATTTAAAATTATATCAGCCATCTTAGGCATATGTTTATCAGCCATCTGGTTTCCATAACACAAGCGAAAGCTTAGTATGGGATGAGATCGTGCCGTGTGTGAAAATTGTCCCGAAATATTTATTTATATTTATTTATTTATTTAAAGATGCCACAATATTTATTTCCATTTCTGATTGTAATACGCGTTTTTTCGTAATAATGAGTCTTGGGGTCACATTATTTAATGCTTTGAGTACGTATAATGTATTCAATTCGAAATTATAGCTATAAAAAAACATACCGGGCGAATTGATAGCCTCCTCTTTTTTTTTGAAGTCGGTTAAAAACAGTTAAATGCTTATTACAGATTTTACATTTTTAACTACATAAAATGTATCCAAACAATCTACATTATAGTGGACAAAGGAATAGTATAGTATCTACAATCGATTCAATCTATTGAGTGGCCTGTAGTGTATCTATGAAATAGATATATACATTGTCTCACGTACACCAGTGGTGGGGATAGCTCATAGCTGTCATTTGTCAGTCGACGGCCGATGCCGGACTGGAATGGACGTGTTCCCGCACTATTGAGTGTAGTGGTGAGCCAGTGCAATTCTACATCTATACGTACTGTAAGTACAGTACATGGCCTATACACAAAAGTTTGAGAACCGCCGCTCTAGAAATAGGAGTTCAGTTATAAATTCCTTTTAAAGAGATTTTCTAAGTGTCAAAGAGTACTTTTATCACAGTAGGTATAGTGAATGAATAAAACTTTATCTTTGAGTACGGAATCAACTAGTTTCAAATAGTGTAGATGACGCTAGAGGTACCTCACTATAACAATATTATTGTAAATTCTCATTTAGTTCTCTTTTCTATAGAGGCTTTCTATTGTTTGTAACAAAAGTGTTATAGTTTGATACTGTGCAAACGATTGAAACGATCTGAGTGCGGTTTTTAATCAAAGATAGATAAATATTTGATGTTTAATTATTACTAATAATTGGGCATTTATAATCATTAATTGAAGAACGAATAAATACTAAAATAGATGATTACAGCTGTTGTCCTTTTTAAGATGGTACTTATGTCGTTGGTACTAACTGGAAGTTAAGGGAGTGCGTAGTATTGACACAATTTTTCCGACGAAAAGTATATATTTCAACACTGTTACATTATAAAATATTCCATACAATTAAGTCACACTATTGTGTTGTTTTATGTATAACTGAACAAAATCGATAACGTAACAAACTATAGGTGCTAGTTATCTAAAAATACAGTTTAATAACGTGATATAGTTTTATGGAAATTGCTGCGAAAAAACTATCATTCGAATGTATATTTTGGTACATTAACTATGTAAACCCCTTGTCTTTGCTCACACAACTATAATAATGCTTAAGATATTTATCTTTCTACGACCTGAAAAAAAATCGGTAAGTGAAAAGCTAGTGTAGTATATTAAAACAAATGAACTCTATTTCTCAAATTTTTGTTTTTAGATAACTACAAACTGTTGATAATACTATCTAATATTAAATGGTAAATAAGTAATACCTACATCTCTTTTGTATCTCTTACAACAACAAATTGAAATAAATTTGTATACAAATAAGAAACTATTGAAATTCAGTATCCGTCTTCTAAACCAACATTACAGTAGATTACCTAACATCAAACGCTTCGACGTTGCTTAAAAGCCATAGGAGCTTCTTATTTTACATTATTCTAATAAATCACTTAATCAATTGTTAATTATAAATTATATTTAATGCAATTTTGAAGAAATTAAACACATAAAAGATAATAATATACATATTAAATAAACATTGAAATTAAGGGTTTAAATAAAACAGAAAGGGGTTAATAATTTTATTTTTTGTAAAATAGAAATAAAACACACACACACACAATATAAACAATAAAATAAATCTAAATTATTGCATAGAACAAAAAACAACAAAGCAACAAAAAAAGCAAATCATAAAAGCACAAGCAACGCATAAATCATTAGAATTTTAAAGAATATATTATTATTAACTATCTAATAAAAGCAACAGAAAACACAATGTTATTCAAAAACATCGTATACTCACAATAATACAGCTATAAATCTATTCACAAATCACACAACACCCCAGTTTCACTTTAAAGGCGAATAAAAATTAAAAATTCACTCATCTCACAGGATTTGGATTACATATTAATTATTGTGCGACATGAATCTACCGTGGCCCTTCCCATCAATCTGACAGAATAGTCCGTAATTTGCAACGATTAAGCGCTATCGATTGCATTTATAACGCTAAAGGGGATTAATTGGACATTTTTTATTCATGGCGTAACAGTTCGTAGCGTAAGTGCTTATTACGATATTGTTTTTCAATCCGCCGTCGAGGATATTGATCGGATTGACAACAACCTCGCACGCTTTTACGTTCGCCCGGGGACGGGCGGTAACTGAGCTACATTTGACAGGACGTGTGCTGCCATCTAAAATATCGACGCGCAGCTGTCAACTGTTCACTTTTTTATTTTTATAAGGCCATGGATACAAGGGGTTCGTTTTTTTTTAATAATATTCAATATTTCATTTATAAAAGGTTTATCCGTGTATATTTCACTGTAGTGCATGGAAAAAGTAGTAAGTACGTGTATTATCTATTTCACGTTGTTTTTACAGTCTTAAATTTGAAAATTTTCTCATTTAAAGAAATAAAAGACATGCATTTAAGGAACATTTTCGTTTAATAAAATAATAATTCTTCATTGCAGTTCCCGCTTTACGATGGGCCATCCTAAAAACATTGTTAGTTATTAATAATGCTTCGTAACTGAATAAATAATTCGAAATAACAACATTTTTCCATGTATAATAACAGAATAGAAGCACTCGCACAATATGACTTTTTTAGTGAAACCACTTGTCCAATTTTATGAACTTTTATGTATGAGAACATACTAGTACATAATTATTTTAGTAGGTCGAGATAGCGCGAGGTTGCTCCCTCTGTGAGAACCCGCCTATTTTTTTTAAACCCCTCAAAAGTCCTGGCAGAACAACGATCGCCGAGTCAAATTCTTGAGATGTAGAAAATACAGTGAAAAAAGTAAAAAAGGTCACAACAGAAGATATGATAGACAAGGTTTTATTTTCAAATTAAAAAAACTTGTACACAATTAAAAATATATTTAACACGCATCACTTTCACCGATAAAATATACACTAATAGTCTTTTGGCATGGCAACATTATCATACCATATTTCGGCCATTGTCGCCAGCTATCCTGTCTACGACCTGAAAAAAAAATCAAATGCTTAATGACCTTGCATATAAATTTAATTAAATTTTCAGAAATAATTAGTAATAATTTGTAAATAAAGTTGAAATGGTTAAGTTAAAACATTTTTTATCTATTTTTTCCCTTTTATGACAAATGCATGACAAAATATATAAGTATGTCCATTTTTTATTCCTTCTTTTTGCAAAACATAAAAAGGAAATTAAAAAAGATGTTATTTTAAATCACATATTGTTGTAAAACACAAATTTTGTGTCTCCATAAAATATAACTATCTCCAATAAAAATATAATTACAGATTCATCCTAATTATTTACAATATTTTTTTTTTAGATAATCATCACTACATAGTATAAAACAAAGTCGCTTTCTCTGTCCCTATGTCCCTTTGTATGCTTAAATCTTTAAAACTACGCAACGGATTTTGGTGCGGTTTTTTTTAATAGATAGAGTGATTCAAGAGGAAGGTTTTAGTATATAATTTATTAGGTTTTAGACAAAGCGGGCGAAGCCGCGGGCGGTAAGCTAGTTTTAAAATAAAATAATACATTACCCCTCGAATTATAGGTAAGCTCAGGAGAGACCCTAATACTGGCACCATTCTTAGGAAATTAATCGCTGCTGGTAAGAAACCCCTGAAAAAAAAAACAATTATGATTTCGCACATGGCAACATCACCCCCCCCCCCAGCCACTTTTTTTTTCACTGATTGATTTTAAGAAAATCAATTAGTAACATATTTCTCATTTTTAGTTTTACATCGTCATTGTTGCATAGTGTTAAAAGTAAAGTCTCAATATTAGAAAAAAATTGATCATGAGAAGGGATTTTAACCTGCATCCATGGTCATACCGTGGTGCCGTCTGATGATGCTTTATGAGTATAATATTTGTAATAAGCTTAAGAATATATTTGTCTGTTTGTACAAACTACTCCCTCGCCTTCCTCGATGAATGGGCTATCTAGCACCAAAAGAATTTTTAAAAGCGGACCAGTAGTTCCTGAGATTAGCGCGTTCAAACAAACAAACAAACTCAATAATAGTATAGATAGAAGCGAAACTCTTCGTCACACACACGCACAAGAAAACAAGTCAATATAAAAACATCATAAAATACATACCTAAATAATAACAAAAACCCGTATATTTCAGCGATCATGCCAAACATCGGCCATCCAAGTAATACAACAATAATGCCTCCAAAGAAAGCCATGGACGCTTTAATTTTGTGCCGTTGAAAGAAAA
Organism: Colias nastes; assembly: GCA_907164665.1. Lineage (NCBI taxonomy): Eukaryota > Metazoa > Arthropoda > Insecta > Lepidoptera > Pieridae > Colias > Colias nastes. The sequence goes on from CAJQZM010033627.1 coordinate 12,511, forward strand.
AGAAGAACGTCCTTTGCAACCCGATGACACATGCCAGTCCACTTATGAATAGAATCTGAAAACAATCTGTACATATAATTATAACAATCTTTATATCTGTATAACATTATTGAGGAAATATTTCTTTGTCTGTTACAATTTAACTCTAGAACCACAAGACGGTTTTTATTGATATTTTTTTTATTGATATTGATATTTATTAATTTAATTTTCATAGAATATTTATCTTTTTTGGAAAGCTTTTTGACGTGACAACGTCTTATAAGTCGTTGTCGATAGAGCCGGCGGCACGCACGAAAAAACATGACTCATGCGGCGTTACCACGCGCTCGCTCTGGGGCGTTCCATGTAAGGCTTGAAGTGCAAGCGAGAGCGCGGAACGAGCGACAAAGAAGCACAATCGGACGTTGTCACGTTCAACTATCGTCAGTAAACCTAATACAATACAACTATTTTTTTTTAATAAGCCGAGAGTTATCCGCTGCCGCCGTGGGTAACAGTACACAGATGGGCACGTGATTAGAGCTTCAGTAATATTACGTAGATTTACTATATTACGCGATAAGATTCTCTATAATATAATAAGTAAGAGACATAATCGCATACACATTGAGATATGGCGGTAGGGGATAACTTGTTTGAACAACTTTGAAGTTCTTTACAAATTATTTTTTTAGTCTTAAATCTGGCAACGCTGGGATAAGCAGCAAGTATTTTACATGCATGTACAAAAATATTTATTAATATCAATATATGTAATAAAACTACGTTTTCTACTTTTCTAAACAGCATTTTTAGTCTAATAAAACTAAATAGTTCTAATCCCTACTACTTAATATTATAAATGCAAAAGTAATTCTATCTGTCTGTCTGTCTGTTACGCTTTCCCGTTTTAACCTCTCAACCGATTTTGATGAAATTTGGCACAGACAATCTTTAGACCCTGCGAAAGAACATAGGCTACCTTTTATGAAAACACCACGCGGGCGAAGCCGCGGGCGGAAGCTAGTATTCTTCATATTTATAATAATTTAAAATCGGAAAATTGGCATTACTCAATCAGATTACATTACATTTTATCATGTCATGTTAATAAAAATCAAAAACCTGATATACTCACATTACCGATAGCCAGTAAGCCTCTATCAAATAATAATAATACACCGAGGAAGAGGAATGTCATACCAAACCCGGCCAGACCAACACCTATCTCTGTAAGAAATAATATTTACGTTATACTGAAGGAAAAACATTATCGAGGAAACAAGCAAAAACTTTTCTTGCATTGCTATTAATGTGTTTTTAATCTAAATAAAATTCCTTGGGACTAAATCAGTGCAGCAATACGTTTTAATTAATGGTTGCTGCTTTGCCGACGGGGAGTCGTTTTTGCCACCATTGCTATATGTATATTTTTTTTCTGTTCTGTGTTAGATTATTAAGATTTATATTTTTGTACATGGTGGCAAATAAAACGCTTTCTATTTCTATTTCTAAATTTGAATAAATTATGACTGTATACTTGAGTGTAAAATTTAAAAAAATAAATCACTTTATTAAATTATTGTTTACTAGCTTTCCGCCTGCGGCTTCGCCCGCGTTTTCAAAGAAAAACCCGCATAGTTCCCGTTCCCGTGGGATTTCCTGGATAAAACCTAGCCTATGTTGCTCAGTGAAGCTTTCTAATTGTGAAAGAATTTTTGAAATCGGTCCAGTAGTTTATGCGTGAAAACCATACATACATACATAATTACAAACCTTTCCTCTTTATAATATTAGTATATTATTATTACCGCGAAGCGCGTCGAACGCGGCAACTGATACACAAAAATAATCCTTATGGCATGATTCTGTATTCACGCGCGATGACTTATAGCGTATTTCATGTATAACTTTGGTGTTTATACACCGATTTACATGATTCTTTTTTTATTGAATAGGTAATAAATTTAAGAACATTTGTGTCGTACATGATTTCTATGTAGCTTTAACCATTAAGGCTGCACACGCGACGGAAGCTTAAAAAATGGAGTAACTTCTCCCGTTTTCCCAATATTTCCCTTCACTGCTCTGCTCATATTGATCGTAGCGTAATAAAAAGTATACTATAACCTGCCCAGGAGTATGAAGAATAATTGTGCCAAATTTCGTTAAAATCCGTCGTGTAGTTTTTGTTTCTATAACGAATATACAGACAGACAGACAGACAGACAGACAGACAGACAGACAAAAATTTTACTGACTGCATTTTTGGCATCAGTAGCGATCCCTTATCACCCCTTCATAGTTTTTTTTTAAATATATTTCATGTACAGAATTGGCCTCTCTACAGATTTATTATAAGTATAGATTACCTACTTAAGTACTTAACATTCTAAAATGCAGTTCATAATCACTAATATGGAAAGTCATTGGTTTAGGAATATTTGTATTGCACAATCTTTTATTAGTTTCTAATGATTATTTTTAGCTGAATATGTAAATAAATTATATACATAATATAAAATTGTTATTATCAATTTTCCATTATTTAATCATTAATGTATGCTGAACAATAGTGTATTAATACTTATAGACACTATAAATAATGATCTTATTAATAATTATTATTATTTTCTTATTATTATTTCTTATTATTATATTGCTAAGAAATTTAATCGATATTCTATCCATAAATAGCAGCAGTGCAAGTGTTTGCATAAT
>CAJQZM010033628.1:0-24051 GCA_907164665.1 Colias nastes
CGATCATCGCGAGCGAAAACAGGGTGAAGATACGCGAGATATAGAGCGACAGCGTGACGGAGACCCCTGCTGACGATCCCTTGAACAGGGAGAGAGCTTTACGCGCCATGATTGGTCTTTCGTCCTGCAAACCGCCCTCTGGGCAGGAACAGCCAGACTGCACAGCCTATGGCGGGCAGAATGGCGACTGCCCAGAGCAGCGGAACAAGGGCGAGATTACGTCCTGCCAGATTCTGGAGCATGAGTGACATGGCCATCAACCCGACTACGGAGAGAATGGCGGCCATCGGTCGTTTGATATTGCCGTGACGCGAAAAGGCACCGCTCAGCACAGCCACAAGGGCGATCATGGAAAAAGACAGCGTTGTGAGTGGTGATGTCAGGCGTCGCCATCCCTCGACGGCGAATTTTCCCCAGTCGCGTTGCGAGACGAGACGTGGGTCGGGATGAAACAACTCCGAGAGTGACATTTCCGAGGCATCGCGCACTTCGGTATCCGCCTGTTTGCTGCTCGACAGATCGATCGAGTTGCGGTCGAACGTCAGGACATTGAGGCGCCCCGTGTGGTGATCGATTTCCTGACGCGACCCGTTGAACAACACCACGCGTGGCTGATTATCGACAACGACCATCGTTCCGCGTTCGGCGATGATCGTGGCGCGCGCTGTCGGCTGGCGATCGTCCTCGACGAACACGCCATGCATCTGGCCGTCGCGATCGCGTTTGCGCACATAGACGGTCATGTCTTTCGACAGCTGGGCGAAAACACCGTCCTGAAGAAGGAAGGCGGCCATGCGGTTTCGGATCTCGAATTCATAACGCCTGAAGGCGTGATAGGAGACCGGGACGAGCCACAGATTGAGGATATAGCCCAGTATGGCCGTGATCAGGGCGCAGGCCATGGCCGGTCGGGCAAGCTGGAACGGCGACAGTCCTGCAGCCTGCATGACGGTCAGCTCCCGATCGCCGGACATGCGCTGATAGCCGAACAGGATGACCAGAAAGGTCGTGATCGGCAGGATCACAGCCAGAAAGGAAGGGATCATCAGCGATGTAAGCTGCAGGAATACCCTGAGTGACAGCCCACGATCTACCACCAGAGAAACGAAGCGCAGCGATTGCATAAGCCAGATCAGGGCGATCGCACCGCTCGTGATTCCAACCAGCCCCAGAAAAAGCTGGCGCAGGATGTAATGCTCGCGCAGGAGCAGAAACGAACGATGTTTTGGGCGTGGCGCCGAAGCAGACATAAGTACTGCCTTTAGCGTTTCGCCAGACTTGCCGAAAGCTGCATCTTGTTACGAAGTTCAGTCCCTAGCGCGGATTGCGCAGCCAGCGGTCGCCGGTATGGCGGCTATGCGCCACGAAAAACCCGGCCAGCAAACCCGCCACGGCGAAGGCTCCCGTCCACCAGGAAGGACGGATGAGAAGCAGGGACAGCGCCGGAGCCGCCACGAGACCGATAACGGTGCTGAGTACGGTTTCGGTCAGAGTCGGCCCGAAATGGCGCTCGGCATGGCAGTGCGGGCATTGTTCGTCCGTGCGTTGCATCTTGCCGTGACAGACTGGGCATAGCACGACCGAGTCCTGCGCCGGAGGGCGCGGAACAGGCAGATAATTGCCGGTCAGGACAGAGCGTTGCCGGGGCTGGGGAGAAAGACGCACCATGCGCTGCACATGCCTTGAAGCCTGTGCCAAGCGCAACATGAAAAACATGCTGTGTAGAATCTGCCTCACGGATAGCGAAGCTGGGTCTCCATGTGCTGGAAGGCGGCCCGGTCAGGCCATCCGCCCCCGTAACGGCCAGCTCGGAGAGGGCGTGCTTCGCGTTGCGCGTGCGCTACGGGTCTACCGATCGTACCCGCTATGCGGCAGATATCCGAGAGGCAAGGCAGGAGGCAAAAGCCGGTTTCATGAAGATGACGCTACGCAAAGTGAGGCACGGGCACAGGCATGCACTTTTGCTGGCGATCTGCGCCGTTTCGATCTGTCTCGGGAGCGGTCTCGGGATCGCCTTATGGCAGTCCCGAAGCCGGCCGAACCTTCCCCTCCCGTCCGATGCCTATATCTGGCAAAGGCAGTGGAACGCGTCGGTTGTCCAATCGCTCGACAAGGCGTCTGCCGCCATACGCATCTGGCATGTTCTGGCGGCTGAGCTCGATCAGGCAGGACAATGGCAGATTGCGCTTCTGGCCGATGGTCCCCGGAGCCTCGCCTCTCATCGGGTCATCGCCGTGTTTCGGCTGAGCGGCAGACTCGGAAGCCTGGATGCGCGCCAGATTGCTGCGCATATCGATCGGGTTCTGGCTGACTGGCATCGTCTCGGTATCGCTCCTGAAGCCATCGAGATCGATCACGATTGCCCGACCGCCCGCCTTGCCGAATATGCATCGCTGCTCGAGACGATCCATACCGGGCTGCATGGACAGTACCCGCTGATCGTCACCGCTCTGCCGACGTGGATCGGCGCTGCCGGTCTTACTGCGGTGCTGTCGCATGTGCAGGGCGTCGTGCTTCAGCTTCATGCCGTCACCAATCCGGCCGGGGGGCTGTTCAAACCCGCCGAGGCGTTACGTGCGGCGGCAAGATTTGGGGCCCTGTCGCCCGTTCCCTGGCAGATTGCGCTGCCAAGCTATGGCACGAGAATCGTCTGGGGCCCGGATGGTCGTCCTGCAAACGTCGAAAGCGAAATGGCGCGAGGCTTTTCGCAAAGTGCGGGACAGGAACTGACCGTTTCGCCTGTGGAAATTGCCGGGTACATGAAACGCATCGATCATGCGCCACCGGCAGGGCTCACCGGGTGGATCTGGTTTCGTCTGCCTGTCGATGGCGACCGGCGTGCCTGGAGCCTGTCATCCTGGCTCACTCTGGTCAGGCATGAGCCTTTATCGACCTCCATGGACCTGACGCTGACGCCTCAGAGCCCGGTTTTGTATCATATCGTGTTGCGCAATACCGGAACGATTGACGCAGCGCTGCCCCTTGTCATTCATGGCGACAGGCAATGCGCCGGGATCGGGGCCCAGTCGCCCTATCGTCTCGATTACGACGCGCAAGGGCCGGTTCTGGTCAGAACGGCAGAGGCCCTGCTGCCGGTCGGGCAGCAAATCGTTGCGGGCTGGCTGACATGCCAGAAAAAGAAAGACCAGATCGATGTCTCAGCGCAGAACGCCACAACACGCCGATAGAGCAAAGGTGATCCTCCGGCCACGCTTTAGCGTGAAAAGAAAGGTTTTACTGGGCGTGCTCATTCTTGCGCCCGTGAGCTTTGCGGGAGTCATGGCCTGCGGACCGTTTTTTCCTGAGCCCTTGCTGGCCGACCGGACCCAGACGCTCGACAAGCTGCCCGTGTTCTCTTTTTCCTACGCCATCAGGCACCTCTATCCCGGACAGCATATTGCGCCCGACCTGAACACAGGAACATCCGCCAACACATCGGAAGAAGAGAACGACCCGGCGGAAGCGCAGGCACGGCAGCTCTATCAGAGTGGCGTGCAGGCCTACGGCGACCCCAATAGCACCGATCATGGAAGCGCCTTTTTCGCAGCGGTCATTGCGCTTCCCGATAACGCCAATGCCCATGAAAAAACCGCTGCGGCGTTTATGCTGGGTAAGGCCCACATGGCTTCGGCTTATGAAGCGGCTGCCGGGCCCGATCACGACCTTGCCGAAGCTGCGCGAGCCTTTGCCCTGACGCGCTCTGTGGTCAATGCTGGCGGATACGATCCGGATTTCCTGAGTCAGGCCTCATGGGGTGAGGAAGCCCGACTCTATCTGAGAGGGGCGGACGGGCTGTGCGGCTGGCGGGAAATGGAGAGCCATGCGCTCTGCACGAACACATTCATGGTCGATCTCGCAGGTAAGGCACTGACGCTTTATCTGCATCAGATGGAAGCAGGGTCTTACGCGGGTGAGGATTCCCTGCGTTATGTTCTGGGCTGGCTGTCCCAGCGCCCCGATCTGGTCACGGCATTGGCCGCAGATCCGTTCTCGCGTAAACTGCTCAGCCTTTATGCGCTGTCATACGATTACGATGAAGCGCTTGCGCATTCGGCTCTCAGAAGCCTGGCCCTTGCGGTGCGTCAGCAGGGTACCAGACCCGATGACGGCACCGATCTTCTTGCCGCCGCCGCCTATCGTCAGGGTCAGTTCGATCTGGCTCGGGATTTCGCCGCAAACACGCAATCGCCGTTGGCCGCCTGGGTAAGGGCGAAGCTTGCCGTACGCGCAGGCGACATGCCGGCCGCCGCACAGGCTTATGCCGAGGCGACAAAGGGATTTCCCACCCTCTCCGTGACGCAGGATCCTGTTATTGCCGCGCGTATGCGTGGCGAGCAGGGCGTGTTGGCGCTATCGCGCGGCGAGTATGTTCAGGCGCTCGTTTGGCTTTATTCCGCTGCACAGCAGAACGGACCGCAAAGCGATGTGGCCATCGATGCCTCTTATATTGCCGAGCGCGTTCTGACTGTCGATGAACTCAAGGGCTTCGTCGATGCCCATGTTCCAGCCGAGCCGCCTCCACCGAAACGCGAAAAGCGTCTGCAGAGTGGAAATGGGCAGAACGCAGGACAGGAAGATACTTCCGATCAGGTCCCGCCCGAGACGATGTCCGATGTCATGCGCCATCTTCTGGTGCGTCGTCTCATTCGCGACAATCGCTTCAGTGAGGCGCTGGCCTATACGAACCACAACCCGAACGCAGCCTTTGAGCTGGAACTTGAGAGTGGCCAGGTGACAACGCTGACCTATGATCAGCTTATCCACGCCTATGCCACAGCCCTCTCGGAGGCGAAGACACGCTGGACCCGAACGGGCCGGGCCAAAGCCTGGTTCGCGGCAGCGCGTATCGCCAGACTTTACGGTATGGAGTTGACCGGTACGGAGCTCGCCCCGGATTATTATATCTGGGGAGGGACCTACGCGGGTGGAGCGGACATCGATCCGACAGCAGCAAAGTCCGGTGCTGAAGGGACGATCTCAGGAGAGCTGGCTGCGGCCTCACGACCTTTCATTCAGGCGCAGGAAGTCGCGCGCTTTCAGAGCAGTGCCGTAACCCCCAATGAACGCTATCATTATCGCTGGCTTGCAGTGAGCTATGCGTCGAAGGCTGCCGATCTTCTACCGCCTCGTTCGCAGGCCTTTGCCGCGGTCCTGTGTCAGGCGGCGGGATGGCAGACCGACCAGACCGAAGCGCTTTATCGACGCTACGTTCATGACGGGGCTCTGGTCGATTTTGCAGTCAGGTTCGGCAATGACTGTACGGTCAAACCCGATTTCGAAGCGACACGTTTTTACCGGCTGCGCAGGTCATGGGCGCATTTGCGGGGCATGATCGCACGTCACCTCTGATCGCGCCCCTCAAAGCGGTTGATGGACCTGGCTTCAAGGCGTTCCTTCGTGTTCGCCTGTCGCAATGCGTGCTTCGACGGCAAGGCGCCAGGGGGCATCTGCCGGTGCGGCGTCGAGCGCCTTGCGATACAGCGCCAGACTATCCGGCGAGATATGGCCGTCGCGCCTGACCTGTAGTTCTGCAATCTGAACGGCAAGCTCAGGAATGAAACGCACGGCAAGGGCCTGACGATAGGCGCGCAGCGCATCGTCTGTGCGGCCTGTGGCCTCGTCGACCTGACCCAGCAATATGGACTGGCTGACGTAGTTCGGGTCCTGCGGCGAAAGAGTCGCGACCTGTTTTTCCAGCTTTTCGAACAGGGCGCGCATTTCCGGGCTGATTGCCTTGTGCACGTCATGGTGCGGCTGGGGAGGAAGGGACGGATGTCCGTTGGTGAGATAGAGACCAAAGCCGCAAACCGTCAGGCAGAAAATCAGAGCGAACAGCCCTAGCAGGTGTCTGCCCTTCGATACCGGAACGGGTTCTTCCAGCTTGTCTGCAAGCAGGAGACGGCGCTGGATTTCCAGACGGGCGGCCTCGCGTTCCTGCGGAGGCAGCAGGCCGACCTCACCGTCCCGGTCCAGATCGTCGAGCTGGCGTCGGTAGAGGGCGATGGCGGACTGGCGCGCAGTGACAGCCGGAAGAGCTGTTAGTGTTCCACGCCGCAGCATTGTCAGAAGCGGAAGGGCGGCCATGAAAGTCACGACCAGAAAACCGATCCAGCTCATCGTGCATCCTCTCCTTCATGCAGCAGACGGGCCAGACGTTCCGCGTCATCACTGTCCAGCGGGGTGAGGGACGGGCGTTTGCGCATCATGCCCCATGCCGCACCAAAGCCGAGGATCAGGGCCAGAACCGGCATGGACCAGAGAAAAACGGTAGAAAGCGACAGGCGTGGCTTCAGACGGATGAACTCGCCATAGCGTTGGGTCATCCACTGCATGATCTGTGTATCGCTCTCGCCTCTGGCGACATGTTCACGCACGACGTGACGCAGGTCGCGGGCCAGACCGGCGCTGCTATCCTCAATCGACTCGTTCTGACAGACGAGACAGCGCAGCTGTGCGCCTATGGCAGCCGCACGTTTCTCCTGAGCAGGATCGGGGAGCATTTCCGACGGATCGTCCAGGGCCAGTGCCGGGACGATCGACAGGCCCAGCCAGCAGAAAGCGGCCAGCACAGGGAGCAGGCGCCTCACGATGCGTGCTCCAGACGAGGCGCGATATCGCGCCGGAAAGTGGCCTCATCGAGTGCCGAGGCACCATGCCAGACAATGTGCCCGCCGGGCATGACCAGAAAACTCTCAGGCACACCGCTCACCCCCCAGTCGATGGCAGTCATGCCCGAATGGTCGAGGCCAATGCGGGCATAGGGCGATCCATCTCTCGTGACGAAGCGCTGCGCGTCTTCAGGCTTGTCTTTGTAAGCAATTCCCCAAAGCGCGATTTTCGTTCCGATCTGTCTCAGCGCAGCCATTTCTGCGACGCAGGGAATGCACCATGAGGCAAAGAAATTGACGAGAACGGGATAAGTCGTGCCACGCAGAATGTCCGAGGAGACGCCCTGGGCTTCGTCGCCCGGCAATCCGGGGAGGGAGAAATCCGGAATGATCGTGCTTGCCTGATCGTTGCGTATGGCGCGCGGATCGAACGAACCGTCCTGCATGGCCGACAGCATTTTCCAGCATCCAAAGCCAGCAATTCCGGCGCCGGCGACAGGAAGGGCCATAAGCAGGCGACGTCTGGTCATGAGGTTCATGAGGCGGCTCCCTTGGCTATATCGGGGGCAGTGGCAGTGTGTGCTTTTCGCGGCGCTCCCATACGATGACGTCGGTCGCTCAGCGACAGGGCGCCGCCAAATGCCATCACCAGACCGCCGAGCCAGATCCACGGGGCGAGCGGATTATTGTGCAGACGCAGGACATAGCGCGCTGTTCCGCCTTCTCCATGGCTTTCGCCAAGGGCGGCATAGAGATCGCGCATCAGGTTCGTACGTATCGCCACATCGGTGGTGACCTGATGCTGGCTTGCAAAATCGCGGCGTGAGGGATGGAGGGTGGCAATGACACGGCCATCGCGCGAGACGGTCAGATCGGCGATTACGGCATGGTAATTCGGCCCGTTCGCTTCATGGACTGATATAAGCGTCCAGGTCAGAGCGCCCTGCGGCACCGTCTCACCGATCCCCAGTTCCACAACGGCATGACTGGCCTGAGACATGCCCGTGATGCCAAGAACGGTTATCCCGACGCCTATATGGGCGATGGCGCTTCCCCAGACTGCGCGTGGCAGGCCGCGCATACGCTGGCGCAGAACGGCCATACCCTGACCGGCACCGAGGCGCGATGCCAGATCGGTAAGGCTTGCGGCGATGACCCATACTGCCGCGGCAGCACACAACACAGGCAGAAGGCTCCCGGTTGCGTAGGCTCCCGCACCGAGCGTCAGCAATGCAGCGAACAGGGCCGGTTTCAGGCGGCGCAGGACAGGTGCCAGACGGGCCCGTTTCCAAGGCAGAAGCGGCCCGATCCCCATGGCGATAAGAAGAGGCAAGGCAAGCGGAATAGTTGTAGCATCGAAGAACGGCTTGCCGACCGAAAGCGTACGCCCGGTCAGGATCTGCATGAAAGGCGGGTACATCGTGCCGGTCACGACCACAGCGCACAGGGCGCAGAGCAGGATATTGTTCAGCACCAGGCCGCCCTCGCGCGATACAGGGGCGAAAACGCCTCCCGATGTCAGAGAGGGTGCGCGCCATGCAAACAGCAGAAGCGACCCGCCGATGACGAGCGCCAGAAGCGCCAGAATGAACACACCGCGCGCCGGATCATTGGCAAAGGCATGCACCGAATTGAGAATGCCCGAGCGCACCAGAAACGTGCCGGAGAGGGAAAACGAGAAGCTGGCGATGGCCAGAAGTACGGTCCAGATGCGCAGTGAATCGCGTTTTTCGACCACGATGGCGGAATGCACGAGTGCCGTGCCCGTCAGCCATGGAATGAGCGAGGCATTTTCCACAGGATCCCAGAACCAGTAGCCGCCCCAGCCCAGCACGTAGTACGACCACCATGATCCCATGGCGATGCCGCATGTCAGAAAGCACCAGGCGGCAACAGCCCATGGCCTGACCCAGCGCCCCCAGGCCGCATCGACACGCCCCTCGATCAGCGCTGCGACAGCAAAGGCGAAGGGAACGGCGAAGCCGACATAGCCCGTGTAGAGAACGGGCGGATGAAAGGCGAGGCCGGGATCCTGCAGAAGCGGGTTCATGCCCTGACCGTCTTCGGGGGCGGGCCAGACCCTGTCGAACGGGTTCGAGGTCAGCAGGCAGAACAGCTGAAACCCTGTCGAGACACCGCCGAGAATAGCCAGAACACGTGCCTTGAGCAGGAGCGGCAACCTCCGCCCGAACAGGGCGACGGCACCGCCGCACAGGGCGAGTATGAGCGCCCAGAGCAGGACCGATCCTTCGTGATTGCCCCATACGCCCGTGATTTTATAAAGCAGCGGTTTGCTGAGTGCCGAATTGGCCGCCACATTCTGCACAGAGAAATCATCTTCTATGGCGCAGACGATCAGGCTGAGAAACGAAAAGACCAAGGCAACAAGCTGTGCACAGGCCAGACGCGGGGCAAGATCGAGCAGGAAGCGCCGGTGACGCGCCGCTCCCCAGAGGGGAAGCACAAACTGCGCAAGAGCAAGCACGCAGGCCAGAGCCAGAGCGTAATGCCCTTCTTCTGCGCCAAAGATCAGCATCATGGCTCTGTCCGCTTTCCAACCTGCACGTCCGGAGTCTGGGCCTGCACAGGGGCCGTCGGCATCGTATCTGTCTTTGATGAGCCAGCCCGCTCACCCGGTGCATGCGTGGTGCCATCGCCCCGTATCATGCTGTTCCAGCTGGCGGATGAGGGCGGTTTGCCAAAGCGCGGATCCCATTGGCCGCTTTTCTGCAGCGCCTCGGCAACCTCCTTGGGCATATAGGTCTCGTCATGTTTGGCGAGCACTTCAGACGCCATGAAGGCCTGCCCCCTGCGATAGGTGCCGAGTGCCACCACGCTCTGCCCCTCGCGAAACAGATCGGGAAGAATGCCCTCGAACCGGACATCGACAGCGGCCTGACCGTCGGTAATCTGGAACAGATTGACCGGCACGCGCCCGTCCACGGTGCGATGCAACGACCCGGCCACGACCATGCCGCCAAGACGGATCGTTCTGTCCGGTGCGGGCGGTGTCTTGAGCATCTGCGACGGCGCCATGAAAAAGACGATGCTCGACGAAAATGCGTTCAGGACCAGCATCGTCGCGACCGCGAAACAGGCAAGACAGCTGAGCACCAGCCACAGACGACGGGTCTTGCGTGTCATGCGTCGTTTCGGCTGCGGAGCAAGGCGTGTCGTGCTCAAGAGCCGTTCCCCCGTATGGGGGTGCGCCGTTCGAGAAGGGCGAGGCGGGCATTGGCCTTGCGCAGGCGCAGAACGAGCTGCCCGGTCAGGATCAGGATCGCCGCAAGAACGAGCAGATAGGACGCGGCAACGTAGGGGAGGTGGGTCATAAGGCGCTTCCGGCATTGCGCGGCGTGCGCGTCAGGATCTGTCTTGCTCTTGCCTCCAGTATGGCGGCTTTGAGTCGTCCCGTAACCAGCGCGGCAAAGCCCAGCGTGAAACCGGCCATGCACATCATCAGCGGGAGAAGCATGGAAGGGGGCATGGCTGGCGCATGGGTCAGGGTGATGCTGTCGGGTTGATGAAGCGTATTCCACCAGCTGACGCTGAACTTGATGATCGGAAGATCGATCACGCCGGCGATGGCCAGAACTGCGGCGGCGCGATAGCCGCGCTGCGGATCGTCGAAAGCATGGATCAGGGCAATATGCCCAAGATAGAGAAAAAACAGCACGAGCACCGATGTCAGCCGGGCATCCCACACCCACCATGTGCCCCACATGGGCTTGCCCCAGAGCGATCCCGTCACAAGGCAGAGCGCGGTAACGACAGCCCCTACGGGTCCGATCTCGACAGCTGCCAGATCGGCCAGAGGATGTTTCCAGACAAGCGAAAGCACACCGCACACAGCGAGAGCCGCATATCCCGCAGAGGCAAGGATAGCCATGGGAACATGCAGATACATGATCCTGACGGCATCGCCCTGCTGCCAGTCTGCAGGCGAAAAGAACAGCGCCCAGACGAGCCCGATCGCGAGAAAGACAAAGGCACTTCCCCCGAGCAGGGGCAGGAGCCAGCGCGACAGACGCAGGAAGCGGCCGGGATTGGCAAAGCGATGCAGCAGAGCACCGCGCATCGGTGGCTGACCTGGCCTTGCGGGGTCGGGCATGTTTTCTCCTGCGACTATGGACACTCTGTGCCTCTCTCCTTCGGCGTGCGGGCATGATATAGCCCGGTCCTGCCTCCATCCAATGCGGGTTTTGATCGAAAGCCGTCCTGATACGACAATCCCGATGGAGAAGGGAGGCAGCAAAGCGCTGTTTTTGCCGATTAACGTGACAGGCAAAGCCAGTAAGCAAGAGGTGACGATGCAGTACTGGTTGATCAAATCCGAGCCGGAGAGTTTTTCCTGGCAACAACAGGTCCATAACAGGGTCGAGCCCTGGACGGGTGTGCGCAACTATCAGGCACGCAACAACCTCTCTGCCATGCGCTGCGGCGACCTCGCTTTCTTTTACCACTCCGTTTCGGACAAGGAGATCGTCGGCGTCGTCAAGGTCGTGCGTGAGGCCTATCCCGACCCGACAGCCGAGAGCGGCAAATGGGTCTGTGTCGATGTCGAGGCACAGGGTGCCTTTGCAAGTCCGGTTTCCCTGGCGACGATCAAGGCCGATCCAGCGCTGGCAGATATGGCGCTTCTCAAACAGTCACGCCTGTCGGTTGCACCCGTCACCGAGGCCGAATGGACGCATCTGTGTAAAATGGGTCACTGGCAGAAACCCTGAAACGGTCCTTTTATTCATTTTATTCATGAGTGGCGTTCGTCCCGTCATTCTCTCCTGCCTCTTTTATTTCGCCCTCACGTCTTTCTCATGGGGCCCCGAAGGCAGTTGGCGAGAATACCGGCAATCCGTCCGGGGTCGTCAGGTCGCAGGGTTGCAAACCCTATGATCAGCCCCTCCCGGGAGGTCTTGAGACAGAGTGCCGAGAGACCTCCCGCACGATATCCGGCCATGGCAAGTGCATTCAGGCAGGCTCGTTCATATCCCGTGCGTGTCAGTGAAAGTCCGAGCTGGACGCCGCCATAAGGTGGCGTCACACGTACCCCGTCCACGCACCGAAGCGCCTCGTATAGCGCCAGACCGCGCTGCTGATAGATACGTGCGATCCGTCGCAGATGAATGCGATACTGGCCCGATCGCATCAGCGAAGCGAGCGCCAGCTGGGCATGCAGGTTGGCGGCATAGCCAAATGTGCGATGGGCCGCCTGCAAAGGAGCCACGAGAGAGGCAGGGGCAGCGATCCAGCCCAGTCTGAGCCCCGGTATCAGGGTTTTCGAAGCGGAGCCCAGATAGAGGCATTCCGTCCCACGGCTATGTGCTGCGAGTGACGCGATTTCACGGCCATGCCACAGGAATTCGCTGTCATAATCGTCTTCCAGAATGAGTGCGTTCTGTGCGCGGGCCTGCTCCAGAAGGGCGAGGCGACGGCTGAGACCCATACGGCCACCCACAGGGAACTGGTTCGAGGGCGTGATGTAAACAAGGCGCGCATGGTCGGGCAGATGCTCGACCATCATGCCTTCATGATCGATGGGAACGGGTAGGATACGATTGCCGGCAGCGATGAAGCTGGTCCGTGCGCCGAGATAACCGGGGTCTTCCATTGCCACGTAATCGCCCGGGTCGGTCATGACCTGTGCAATCAGGGAAAGAGATGCCTGCGTGCCGGGTGTGATCACGATCTGGTCCGGGTCGATCCGGCACCCGCGATCCTGCGCCAGCCTTTCGCTCAGGGCCTCACGCAGGGCGCGTGTCCCGTGATAGGCGCCATAGCCTGCCTCATCGCCATGGGCCTGCCTTGCATGACGGCGCAGGGTCTGTGCCCATAGATCGGCAGGAAAGCGCGTTTCGTCCGGCACACCGGGCGACAGCCTGCCCTGTGGAGTCACATAGCTCTGCGCACGAAGATCGCGTGAGAGCTGATCGCCTCTGCGCGAGAGTGTAGGCGCTGCCGATGAGCGTTCGGGGGAGGGGCGCGCGACGGGCAGGCAGATGGAGGGGCGTTTGCCGGGCTGCATGACAATCAGCCCCTCTGCCCGAAGCAGATCGTAGGCGATCGTCACAGTGCTGCGTGACAGGCCAAGCAGTTCTGCCGCCTGGCGTGTGGATGGCAGTGTCTCTCCCTCACGTATTTTCCCGTCGCGTATCGCCGCCCCCAGGGCGGCAAACAGGCGCGTTGGAAGAGGATCGTTGCGTTCGGCTCCGGGATGTCGCTTCCCGGGACTGTCGCGGTCGGATGGGAAAAACGCTGGGAGGAAAACTGGCATGGAATATTCCCGAAAAACCGGATCTCGGCCCAGTCCAGTTCAGGCGCTATCGGTCAGGACGTCAAGCGGAATGAACCGGCTGGGGGAGTGAGATCATGGTTCCGGATTATGCCAGAGCCCGTCAGGGAAAACGCGCCGCGTACGATGAGGCGACCATTCATGCGATTCTCGATTCAGGGCTTGTCGGGCATGTCGGATTCGTGGCCGATGCGCGACCCATGGTGATCCCGATGGCCTATGCCCGTGTCGGGTCGACGCTTTATCTGCACGGGGCGTCCAAGACGCGGATCATGGGGCTCGATGGTCAGAAACTCTGCCTGACCGTTACACAGCTGACCGGCATTGTCGTCGCGCGGTCGTCATTTCATCACTCGGTCAATTACCGATGCGCAATCGTGCATGGTTATGCGCGAAAACTGCGCGATAACGAGCACGCAGAGGCACTCGATGCGATTACCGATCATCTTCTGCCCGGCAGAAGTGCAGAGGTAAGACCCATGACTTCTCAGGAGCTCAAGGCGACGGGTGTCATTGCCATCGAAATCGAGGCTGCCAGCGCCAAGATACGGACAGGCCCACCGGTCGATGACGCGGCCGATCTGCCTTCGACATCATGGGGCGGGGTCGTGCCCGTGGTGACCGCACTCGGCACCGGCGTGCAGGACGGACACACGCCGGACAATACGGCTGCACCGGCTTCCCTGCGCAAGGCCCAGATGAAATTTCTCGCCTGACGTCGTTCATGGCGCGCGCAATGACGGACATGCCTGACGCAGCGAATCTGTTCCGGGCATCGGTCCGGCTGTACGGCTCGTCTCAGTCATGCCTGTTGCTATGGGGCATATTCATGGGGGTGATGATCTGGGCCGGGCTCGGCTGGGCGACCAGGGTCGCCGGGCGAAGCCGGTTGGCCTGTATGAAAAGCTGGCAGGCCAGAAGCATGTCCGCTCCCAGATCGTGATGCAGCACGGCGGTCAGGGTATGGTCGGCAAGAAGGCCGCGATTATCGTGATCGAGATCGTGCGCGATGAAGATCCGTGGCTGTCGTCCGCACTGGCGCAAGGCCCTTGCAATGGCCCTGTTGCCGCCGCCGATGGAATAAATCCCCTCGATTTCGGGGTGAGCAAGCAAGGCATGTTCGACCAGATTATAGGTCTGCCAGTCCAGCCCGCGCCCTTCTCCGAGCGAGACGATCGACAGATGGGAGGCGTGTTGTGCAAGCAGCGCGCGAAATCCGGCCTCGCGCTCTTCTTCCCCGACAAAACGGTAGCTCGATATGACAACGAGGACCGCCTTGTCCTTATGGGTCTGTGCCGGCATCCAGCCTGCGGTGAGCCAGGCAGCGGTACCCCCGGCGGCATGATTGTCCATTCCCACATAGGTCAGGCGCCCGCTTTCCGGCAGATCGGTCACAAGGGTGATCACCGGAATACGCGATGCAACACAGGCCAGAATTTCTGCCCTGACCGCAGGGTGATCGGGAGCCTTGAGGAGAATGCCATTCGACCCGCGCTGACGGATACGCGCGATAATGGCAGCGATTTCCTCGCCTGTTGCAGTCTCTCCAAGGTGGAAACGGACGCGCAGGGCAATTGGCATGAGAGAGGGCAGCTGGGCTTCGAGAGCGCTCTTTACGGCTGAAGAAAAGCGCTCGGGGGCTTCCATCACAAGATCGATGACGAGGCGGCTCCCATTCAGGGAGAGTTCGAGGGTCTGACGTGACAGCTCGTCTATCGCCTGAAGCACGCGTCGTCTTGTCCCCGCACGCACGCCCGGCCTGTCATGCAGCACGCGATCGACCGTTGCCAGACCGACACCCGCCTGACGGGCGATATCCTTCATCGGGTGCTGAAACGCCATGCGGTTCGTCCTGAGGTGTTTTTGAGGTGTTTGATACCTGTTTGAGGAATTACATAACCGTAATCTCCGCAGGGTGTCGCTGGATAGCCCCCGAAGGGACGTCGAGGGAGCCGAGGCGACCGTTTTGACGGAGATCGACACGTGAAAAACGACACTCTTTGCGCCTCAAGGGCGGCCAGAAACTGGTACGGATCGGCGTCTTCATCTCTCGAAGACCTGAAGAAACGCGCAAGCCAGCGTATTGCGCTGAGCGATTACCCGCTTGCTGCAGATATAGGGGCAGGTCAGGTGCCGCTTTATCACTGCGATACCCTGCGCAAGTTGTCGAAAGAGCAGGACGGACGTCGCGCGATCATGGCCGAATGGGTCGAGGCCCTGAAGAATGGCCCCGGGATCATTGTTCTGAAACAGGCTTTCGATGATCTCGACGCGCTCGATCATGTCACGGTCCAGTTCGAAAAGCTTATCAGCAACCAGAAGCGCAACGGCATGGAGTCGGGCGATCACTTCGCCAAAGCCGGGGCGAATGACCGTGTCTGGAATGCTCTGGAGAAACTGTGCCTGCTCGATCCGGACGGGTTTGCGCGATACTACAGCAACGAAATGATCGCGCTCGTCAGTGAGGCGTGGCTCGGGCCGGCCTATCAGATCACGTCACAGGTCAATGTGGTCAATCCGGGCGGTCAGGCGCAGATCGTCCATCGCGATTATCATCTCGGTTTTCAGTCCGTGGAGCAGGTGAGCCGGTATCCGGTGCATGTTCACGCACTTTCGCCCATGCTGACATTGCAGGGGGCCGTGGCCCATTGCGATATGCCCATAGAAAGCGGACCCACCCTTTATATGCCTTTCACGCAATCCTATGGGCCGGGCTATCTCGCTACGCAGGATGAGTCGATACGGGAGTGGTTTGCAGCAAATGCCGTGCAACTGCCTCTGCAAAAGGGCGATGCGGTGTTTTTCAGCCCTGCTCTCTTTCATGCAGCAGGACAGAACCGCTCGACTTCCATCCGGCGCATGGCCAATCTTCTTCAGGTTTCCTCGGCATTCGGCAGAGCTATGGAAAGCATGGACCGGGCACGCATGGCACGTTCTGTGTATCCGGTTCTGCTTCGTCTGATGCAGGAGAACACCATGGCCTCTTCGGCAATCGACCGGGTGATTGCAGCCTGCGCTGAAGGGTATGCTTTCCCTACAAATCTGGACCGCGATCCGCCTCTGGGCGGTCTTGCGCCCCAGAACCAGCAGGCGCTCATGCGTCAGGCGCTCGATGAGAACCTCGATGAGGCCCGATTCATCGCGCTGCTGAACGAGCGTGTGCGCTGCATGCAGACCTGAAAGCACCCATAAGGGCTTTCGAACCGCCAGACTGCCAAGAAAGCCAGAGTGCCAGGAAAGCCAGAATGCCGGGTGAGCCGGGCTGCCGGAAAAACACCTTGGCACCCGGTTGCGGCACGATGGCGTATGCTCAGTCCTCGATCCGCGTACCACCGGCTGCGGCACCCCGACGCCAGTAACCGGCCGCGCGGATCCGGGTGCGGGGGATTGCTTCCTCGTTTATCAGATGGTCGCGCAGCGCACGGACCTGATCGATCTCGGCAGCAATCCATACATTGAGCTTCTCAGCTGCGGGCAGCACGACCAGACGCAGCAGCCCCGTCAGATCCTGCTCCGGCGCGCAGCGAAAAATGTCGACCCGACCATGGCTTTGCAATGTGTAGGTCTTGTCTGTCTCGCGTGTGTCGAGCACGACGACAGCCCTGTGATGGGGCGGTAATTCCTCCAGTATCCGGCCGATGGCGGGCAGGGCCGTATCGTCACCGATGAGAAGGTGACGGGTAAAGAAATCAGAAGGGCGATGCGAGGCTTTGGGACCGCCCATGCCGAGAGATTGCCCGGGTCGGGCCTGCGCTGCCCATTGTGTTGCAGGCCCGGTCTCGTGCAGCACGAAATCGATGGTCAGCTCGCCTGTTTCCTCATCGAAGCGACGCGGCGTGTAATCCCGGGCGATAAGATCGGGATTGCGGGGGGCTGAACGGTCGGCATCGAGATCCGGAAGAACAGGTTCTGTGCTGCCCGGCCTGGGGAAGAAGAGCTTCACATGATCGTCCGGCCCTGACGTGACGAAATCATGCAGGTCGGCACCGGTGAAGATAACGCGCTGCATCGTGGCGGAAAGGGGAATGACCTGCGCAACCTCGATCCGACGCAGTTTCAATGCATGACGTATCTTGGTCGGGGCATGATGAGGCTGCGTCATGCGGGATCCTTTTTCGCGATTTCAGCAGCGGCACGCTGGAGAATGGCTGCGATGCGTCGCGCCTCATCGGGCCCGCAACCGCGCATGCGGTAAAGTGCGGTCTTGAGTAGATGACGCGCTTTGTGCAGGCCGTCCACAGCCTCGGGGTCCAGATCGTTCAACCCGGCAAAAGCCTCGCGTACTTCGCTCATGCGGCTGCCGATGCGCATGAGGATATCCAGAATGCGCTCCGCTTCGGCACGGTTGGCGGCCAGATGGGCCTGGCCCGGTTCGGTAAGGGTATAGAGCTTGCGTGTGCCGACCGGAGTAACTTCTGCCTGGCCGATTTCCTCAAGATAGGTAAGGGCCGGGTAAACCATGCCGGGGCTTGGTTTGTAGAAGCCGTTCGAGCGCTCCTCAAGGCGGCGGATGATCTCATACCCATGCGCGGGCGCCTCAGCCAGAAGCGCCAGTATGACAAGCTGCAATTCCTCGGCGCTCAGCTTGCGGCCACCGGGAATATCGTTCCCACGATGCCTCCCGAAACGACCGCCAAACCGATGGCCGCCGCCATGACCGAATCCGTCATGACGGTTGAACACATGACGCAGATGATGACGAAACATTCTTGTATCTCCTGTTATATCTTAAGAGTGTTCTATCTTAAGATATAACGCAAGCTATTTCGTTTGAGCTTTCTTGATGGGGAATTGGACCCGTGTCCCAGCCGGCTGTCGCGTCTTGTGCGCAAGGGCGTGCATCGGGTTGGAGACCGCTGGGCAGGATCTTTATTGCCCGAAGATTCTGCCTATCGAGCGTGGCTGATTGCGCCCGAGGGACACTTGAACTTTCAGCCTGCAGCAAGGGTAGAATGAGGCGGCGCGCCCCTGCATGACCTTCCCGTGGCATAGCCCGGTTCTGTAGCGATCAGGGATGTATCTCGCAGCGGATTTGAGCGGCATCTGCGAGCAGAGAGCAATGGACTCGTCTCCGGGTTCGACACGGGTCGATCCGGCATCCGGTCACCGTGGGTCGTCGGGCAGAGCAATATCGCCTGAGAACACGGAGGTGTTCGCAAGCGATATCTCTGTTCGCCAGGTGTATTGAGGCGATCTGAGGATCAGGATGCCCAGACGGTCTTGATATTCATGAACTCATAAAGGCCGAGCTCGGTCAGCTCACGGCCATAGCCACTGGCTTTTACGCCCCCGATGGGGAGGGCAGGGTCGGAAGCCGTGATGCGGTTGATGAAAACTCCGCCCGACTCGATTTTTCTGGAAAGCACGTTGGCAAGCGTTCTGTCGTTCGTCCACAAGCTCGCACCCAGACCGTATTCGCTGTCATTGGCCAGCGCGATGGCATGATCGACATCGCGCGCTGTAATCAGGCATGCCACGGGGCCGAACAGCTCCTCGCGAAAAGCCGTCATCTCGGGTGTGACATCCAGCAGGACAGTCGGCTCATACCAGGCGCCGGGGCGGTCTACCGGCTCGCCCCCCACAACAAGGCGCGCGCCTTCCGCAATGCTTTTCTGCACCTGATTGTGCAGCCCGTCGCGCAGATCCGAACGGGCCATGGGACCGATGAACGACGATTCATTCATCGGGTCCTCAAGTCGGAGCGCACGCACTTTTCCGAGGAATTTCTCCGTAAAGGCCTCGGCAATCGGCGCTTCGAGAATAATCCGCTTGGCAGCAATGCAGACCTGACCGCAATTCGCGAAACGTGCTGTCACCGCAGCATCGACGGCCTTGTCGATGTCGGCATCGGCCAGAACGATGAACGGGTCCGAGCCGCCAAGTTCGAGAACGGTCTTCTTCCCGTTCTCGCCAGCCTTGCCTGCCAGAATACGCCCGACACGCACGCTGCCTGTCACCGTAACGCCAGTAATTGCGGGAGCGGCAATCAGGCGCGCAGTCTGTTCACGTGCCAGATTGGCGCTGATGAACACGTCGTCCAGCCCGGCTTCGCTCGCAATTTCATTGAGCAGCAGACCGCAGCCGATCGTGTTTTCTGCCGGTTTGACAATAAATCCGTTGCCGCCCGTCAGGATCGGTGCTGCGGCGCGGATGATCTGCCAGTAGGGGAAATTCCAAGGCATGACAGCCAGAACCGTTCCAGTCGGATCGTAGCTCAGATGAGCCTTGCCCTGCGGGGTTTCCATAGGGCGATCGCGCAGCAGGGCCGGGGCATTGATGCCGTACCAGTCGATGACCGAGGCGCATTTTTCGACCTCGGCCCGTGCAGAGGTAATGGTCTTGCCCATTTCCATTACGGCGAGACGGGCAAGCTCCTCCTTGCGCGCGCGAAGCTGCGCGCCGAAACGACGCAGCCGGTCCAGCCTCTCGGCCAATGGCGTGGCTCTCCAGGCAAGGAAACCCCGCTCGGCGCGATCGAGCAGCTCCGTTACCTCCTGATCGGTCTGGAAAGGATAGGCTGCCAGATCCTCACCCGTCGCCGGATTGACCGTGGTGACACCGTTGTCTGAAGAAAGCCTGGTCATCGTCTTACCTCCGGGTTTTACCGCTGGTTATTGTTCCACTGGGCGGTACCCGCCGCGTCGGACTGGGCCACGACATCTGTCTGGCCGTTGCCGGGGGAGCCTGCATAATTATGGTAGGCCGAATTCTCATAAGGCGGTCGCACCGGTGCGTTGAATTTTACCGGCCAGCCGAGAAACGTGAAATGAGAAGGCGCATCGTTGGGAAGCTGGGTGCTCTGATGCGCTTCCGAATTGGGAAGGCCGAGCGCGGGATGCGCCCGCACCTTGTAGGAATAGCCGCGCAGCGAGGTGTCGAAATCCTCGGTCACGGTATAGCCGTGCGGCGGCGGCGGTGCACCGCCATCGGGCAGAGCCACTTTCTCGACCGGTGTGAGAGGACGATCGATGGTTTTCATCTGCGATGCCGGATCGGCCTTGGCCGTCTGGGCACCGAGACCGAGCGCAAGCCCGGCAACCAGCGCGACATTGCGTAAAGCGGTCATGTCGGAAAAGCGTATGAAAGGCATATTGGGGCTCCCGCCTGCATCTGTGCGTTCCTAACAGGGCCGCGTCTGTTTCGTTTTCCTATGAACCTGTAGGATGTAAAAAAACAGGCTTTGTCACAATAATTGGTGACTGCCGTCAGCATCGGGCGTTGCATCCGCTGACACTTACGCGTTTCAGGCTTCTTGCGAGGAGCCCCCAATGCAGGGAGAGCATTTCAATGGCTACCGCAAACGGATCGACGATCCCCGGAATCGGCGAGATCGCACCACTTGCACTCGATAGCGAGTCGCTTGCACAACTTCAGGCTGCGCTCGCCAAGGTCGAGCATGGCAAGGGCGTGCTTGTCCGTCTTGCCGATCTCATGGGCGGTGCCGTGGGGCAGGCTACGCGCCTCGGTCTGCAGGGGCTGGGAATGGCCCCCAACATCCAGTCCAAGATTCAGGGGCTCGCCGAAGCATCCATCGCACGTGCATTCGACATTGCCATTCTCGGTATGACACATGGCACACCGTCCAAGGCGCCCAAATGGCGCGATCCTGCGGCGCAGGCCGCCGTGGCAGTCTCGGGGGCTCTGGGCGGTTTCGGCGGTGTCGTCGGACTTATGCCCGATATCGGGTTCACCACGCTCACCATCATGCGTGAAATTGCCCGCGTTGCTCGCGAGGAGGGCGAGGACCTCAACGACGAGGAAACGCGTCGTGCCTGTCTGGAGGTCTTTGCGCTGCGCAGCTTCCTTGCCGGGCAGACCGGTGAAGAAAGCGAACTCGGCTTTTTCTCGGCCCGTGCCCTGATGCGCGGCAAGCCGATCGTTCTGCTGATTGCCGAGGTCGCGTCGCATTACGGTATCGGTCTGTCGCGCAAGTTTGCCCTGCAGATGGTGCCTGTCGCCGGGGCTCTTTGCGGCGCTTCGCTGAATGCGGCCTTCCTGTCGCATTATCGCGCTCTGGCGCGCGCTCACTTCACCATACGTCGTCTGGAGCGTCAGCACGGCCCGATCGTGCGCGATACGGCACAGCATATGCGCCGGACGGGCGCGACGGATGCAGCCGCGCACTGAGCGTTTCATACGCGTCCGTTACCCGATCCCGTGATGCCCGCACGCAGTCGGGCGTCACCGCATGCCTCGCACTGGTGCATCGATATGCGGCGGCGCGAGGCGATACGATCCGGTGTCGTTCAGGCCTATCGCGAGCGGGACGCGCTAAAGGCTTCCAGAATGCCGACGGGGATGATCTGCAACGAGAAGATCGCCGTCATGACAAAGGAAAGAACCCGGTAATGGGGCGCCATGATTGCCAGAATGCCGCTCAGGGCAATACCGATCACATAGACAAAGGTCAGGGGCATGAATTCGTTCCGGGTCTGATATCTGGGAGACAAGCCTATCACGTGGCGCGTGGCGTGGCAGTCTCGGAAACAGGGGTTCGACCGTCCGTGCCCGAACAGCTTTCGTTCCATGGACATTCCGCGCCTCGGAGCATGAAGCGGCTTGATACCGGAATGCCGGAAGCCGTTTCGGGAAGAGCGGCGATAGAATCGCAGGGCGTATTGTTGTCGGGGGGACTCGCATGACCGACCCGATAACCCCCGATCTGCTGCTCGATGCCTATCGACGCGGTATTTTTCCGATGTCCGACGGTCGGGAGGCCGAAGAGATATCCTGGCACCGGCCTCTCGAACGCGGCGTCATCCCACTCGACTCGCGGTTTCATCTGGCGAAGCGATTTGCGAGAAAGGTGCTCGGCGGTCATTTCGACGTAACGAGCAACCGCTGTTTCGATGATGTCATACGTTTCTGCGCCGAGACGCCAGGGCGCAACGAAACATGGATCAGTGGCCGTCTGCAGGCGCGATACAGCCTGCTGCACAGGCTGGGCCATGCCCATTCGGTCGAAACATGGCATGACAATGTTCTGGTGGGTGGCCTTTATGGCGTGCAGATCGGCGGTGCCTTTTTCGGCGAGAGCATGTTTTCGCTACGCAGCGATGCCTCGAAAACGGCGCTGGTTCATCTCGTGGCCGCTTTGCGCAAGGCCGGGTTCGCCCTGCTCGATGCCCAGTTTCCCACCGCGCATCTGGAAACGTTCGGCTGTCTCACCGTTCCTGATGACGCATACAGGTTGCTGCTGGACCGGGCCCTGAAAATTGAGGCATCGTGGAACGAGGATGTTTCGCTGGACGGGCTTCGTCATGAGGTGATGGCGCTTCGTGACGGCACGGGCAGTAATGCGGGACATAACCGCGCGGATGCCAGCTAGGCGTGTTGCCCTATAGGTATGGTGCCCGGTAGGCGTATTGGAGGAAAGACAATGTCGATGGTCCAGATCAAACGTGCGACGCTTCTGTCGCTGGGTGTCACGATCATGTCCACAGCGCTGCCGGCGCTTGCGCAGGGCTCTATCGGGCCGCATCCGCGCCTGTCGCCCGCACGCGATGTAACGGTTGTCTATTCCGTGCAGCCCGAGAAGCTGCCCAAGCCGGTTCAGGCCACCGTCCAGTTCAAGGCCGAAGGCGACAAGCTGCGTATCGATGCCGCCGATCGTGCAGGATCGACCATTCTGGACCGTCCGGCACAGCGCGTGACGCTGATCATGCACAAGCAGCGCGTTTATACGAGCTTCGCCCCCAAACACGGGCTGCGCAATCCGTTCATGCTCGACATGACCATGCAATATGCCCCCGATGGAACGGGCATGGTTGCGGGTCTCGCCTGCAATAAATGGACGATTACCTCGCCTCATGGAAAAGCCACGGCCTGCGTCACCGAAGATGGCGTGATCCTGAGTGAGGAAGGGGTAGATGCCGACGGCCTGCACGGCAAGCTCGAAGCCCAGACCGTGACCTATGGACCGCTGGCCGAAAGCCAGTTCCAGCCACCGGCAGATTATCAGCAGATCACGGCGCAGATGCCGATTCCCCACGGTGCCGGTCCGCAAAGCTCCATGACGCCGGCGCATCCTGCGGCCCAATGATGTCCGGTTCTGCTTTTCGCGTTTCCCTGTGTGTTTCCGCTCTGTGCCTTGCCGGCTTGTCGGCACAGGCACAGGCAGCCCCTCCCGATGATGGCGCAACGCCATATGTGACACCGCGTATCGACGTGGATGTGACCTATGAGGCTTCCGGTCCGGATGGGCGGCTCTATCGCCAGCGTATGCGCTGGAATGCCGCGCATTGGCAGCAGCGCCTCGATATGGAAACGACGGGGCTGATGATGCTCACCGATTACCGGGCGCATCGTCTTTCGGTCGTCGATACCCACGCCAGAACATTCACAGTCTCCGGGGCGCCCGATGCGCAATTCGCGCCGCCCGGATCACGCGCGGCGGGGCAATGGCAGCGCGGTGCCGAAGAGACTGTGGCCGGTCAGCCCTGTACGCACTGGACCACTACCGATACGGACGGGCAGACGGGTGATTTCTGCTATGATGCGAATGGCGTGTTGCTCTCGGCGCAGCATGACGGGACGCAGGTCATCAAGGCGATTTCCTATGCAGCGACCCCACAGGGGCCTGAAGTCTTCAGAGAGCCTGAAGGGTTCAAGGAAACGAAAGCCCTGAAGCTGGATCGCTGAACCGGCTTCGCCTACAGGCCGACCTCACGGCAGAAGGTCGAATGAACCGTGACGGATAGCGCAGCAGTTTTCTGCGCTATTTTGTTACAATACCGCCTGCTTTTCGTCCTGTTCCGTCCCAAAATCGACACCATATGGCGTGTATAAGCTGATTATCGGATCGGTTGCGTTGTTCAGCCCGATCCGACGAGGAGGTTTCTTATGCGTCATATCCTGAAAATTGGCCTCGCGGCTCTGCCTCTTGCAGGTCTTCTGGGAGGCGCACCGCTTGCACAGGCTCACCCTTATGGCCCGGGCTGGGGCGGTGGTCCCGGCTGGCATGGCGGCGGCTGGCGTGGCGATCGTGGCTGGCATCGTGGCGGCGGCAATGCCTTCGTCGGCGGTCTGGTAGGCGGCCTTGTCGGTGGGGCTGTCATAGGCGCTATTGCACGCCCTTATGTCGCGCCCCCGCCGCCCGTCGTGTATGCCCCCCCCCCGCCGCCGGTTGTGTATCAGCCGCCGCCGCGTGTGGTT
>CAJQZM010033629.1:0-13874 GCA_907164665.1 Colias nastes
GCCTCAGAGCGAGGTAACGCCGCATGAGTCATGTTTTTTCGTGCGTGGGGCTCTATCGAATTATAAGACGTTGTCACGTCAAAAATATGTCGTGTTTACTAGCTTTCCCTCAATTCGCCATGGCACAACACTACCATACTTTTTTAATTACCACGCTTGAAGAACATAATATCATGTTTATTGAGAGGAAACGTGTTTCAAATAAACGTAACCTTTTAAAAAATTGAAGCAATAATATAGAGCAACATAGTCTTTTTTTCTAACTTAATTTCTTAAAAGAAATTTCAAAATGTTTAAACAGCTGTAATTGTATGTTAATTGGAAATTTATTACTTCAGGAAAATAAAGGAATGAAGTGCAATGTTTTAGGGTATGTAATAAAAATAAATATTTCTATTAGGATGATAAATCATTAGATATTCATGTACCCATGTTTTATAAAAGACGTTGTTTACGAGGAACCGTTAATTAAATTATACGTTTGCAACGATAAATATTTTATAATCGTTTAAGGAGTTTTCCTACAAGACACGATAACTCAGAAATAGCCTTATAAATAAACATTACCTTCGTTCTTTTTAAAACACCGTCATTTAATTACTTATAATTTATGCAATTTAACTACATATACTTGTAATTTATAAAAAAAAATATAACACATAATTATTGGCATTAGTAACAGAATACTAACACATCAAAATGTGTTTATATTATATTATAACTAGCTTTCCGCCTGCGGCTTCGCACGCGTTTTCAAAGAAAAACCCGTTCCCGTAGGATTTCCGGGATAAAACCTATCCTATGTCCTTTCTCGGGTATCAAAATATCTCTATACCAAATTTCATGCAAATTGGTTCAGTAGTTCAGGCGTGATTGAGTAACAGACAGACAGACAGAGTTACTTTCGCATTTATAATATTAGTATGGATAAATAACAACATGTATGTTTACGAGGATAATTAAAATTGAAAGATGTAAGATGAATACGTCAGTAAATATTATTAAGCATTGCCAATTAATATCATCATCATTCCACATACGAGATGTGATTTAACATCCCATGCAATTTTAACATTATTGCAAAGTCAAAACATTTTTATTATAGTGAAAGGATTTCAAAGATAAAAATAGTTTTCAGATTTAAAGATCGCGCTTAGGAAACTGAATGGACTGCCTAATTAAATAAATTATAATTTTCTCAATTATAAATCACGAACAGGTTTACATGATAATTATTATGAATCACTTCGTACGTGTAACGTACCTGTCAATTAAGTATACAGGGTTACTTGTAAAACACCGGCAACCTCGCAGGACAAGATAGCTAACATCATAAGTAACAACATTTGTTCTACGACTTTTGATAATTTGTTAGATTTTATTTTCATACAAAAATAAATATTCATTTAATTTTCCGTTTGAATATTATAAACTCTACGCCTCCCATCAATTACGTAAACAAGAAGCGAACGAGAGGGGGAAGGGGGCGTCGCGTCGTCCATCCGATAATGAATAGAACATAGACTTACAAATGTTAGGAGAGTACAATAAAATTTTAAAAAATCATTTAAAAATAATTTATTGCGTTATGCCAAAAGTCGTAGAACAAATGTTGTTACTTATGATGTTAGCTATCTTGTCCTGCGAGGTTGCTGGTGTTTTACAAGTAACCCTGTATAGGTACTTATAATTATATTATACTTAGGTAAGTGAAAGTAAGATGCACGTTCTTATAAAATCCTTCTAATTCCAGAATTTCCGATATAAAGTCAGGTCACGATTAAGTTTCTCAAATAAAAAAAATAAAGAGGATTTAATATATAAACAAGACAAGAAATAGTAACACCAAAATTTATTGCTATTCATATTGAATAATAAGTATGCGTATATGGACCCACATAACTCCACTTGCCTCCGTTTAAATAATACCTAAGCAATTTAAAGATAGTTTTCCTTTAGCATATATTATAAAGTATCATATAAATCAATAAGCAAACTTTTAGTCACTATGGAAATAAAGATATAAACCCGTGTAGCTTGTAAGTACCAATCAATCATCGATACATTTCCAGTTACGCATAAAAAAATTATACAAAACAGAAGTAATGTGCAATTCAACACTAATTATTCCATAGAACTAGGGTGGTATTTATGGACTTATTAGACATTCATAGAATATTTCAGAGTATAGTTGAATGCAGAGCTACATCATAGAATATATTACTACAACTATATAAGATCATGATCTCTGCAACGAATATTATATTTGCACTGCAGTCTTCTACAACCATGGCTTTATTAAAGGTAAACGATAGATATATCTAGAGCTTTTATTTTTGTTAAAAAACATGTTTTGTATATAATGAAATATACTATTTAATAAATATTTCAAAAAACACAGAATCAAAATATACTGAAATTATATAAATATACTGAACTTATAATTGAATTTATTTTTCAGGGTTACGGGGTGGCCATTCTATTATGTGCTGTTCTTGCAGCAAGCATAGTTCATGGTTACAAGGATAGTAGTAGTAGCAGCTCTAAAGCGTTTGGCAGCAGTAAGGCAGGAGCACTTGGAAGTTCTAATGACTCTGGGGCGGCTGGAAAGAGCCGTGGCTCAGGCGGCGGTCTTGGCCTTGGAGGAGGATCTGGATCTGGCTCCCAAGGTGGTTTAAGCAGCGGTGGTGGTTCTGGAAGCCTAGGAGGTTCTGGCGGTTCTGAAGGCGGTCTTGGTGGATCAAGTTCCGGTGGTTCCGGTGGTAGTTCTGGTGGTTCTGAAGGTTCTAGTGGCTCTGGTGGTTCGCAAGGAGGTTCAAGCGGCTCTGAAGGAAGCCAAGGAGGATCTGGTGGTTCCCAAGGGAGTTCTGGTGGAAGCCAAGGTGGCTATGGAGGATCAAGCGGATCCGGTGGTAGACAAGGCGGATCTGGAGGAAGCCAAGGTGGCTATGGAGGATCTAGTGGTTCTAGCGGGAGCCAAGGAGGGTCGAGCGGAAGCCAAGGAGGGTCAAGCGGAAGCCAAGGTGGTGCTGGAGGCGGAGGGAGCTACGGTTCAGGAGGCTCAGGAAGTGGCAGTGGAGGCAGCGGCCGTGGTGGTTCCGGCGGCAGTCATGGTGGTTCAGGTGGATATGGCCACAAATCTGGTGGATATTAATTTTTAACTCAAATAGTATTCCTCACCAACGTTAATGTTTCTTGAACAAGTTATATTTTTTAATATTTTGCAATAAAAGATATTGATATCAATTGTGTTGTTTAAATGATATGTACCTTAAATAATATTAGTACTATGTCATTCGATTGACAAGACTTATTTAATAGCCTTAAACTAAATTTCTTTTAATTAACCTAATATTTTTTTTATAAAATAGCCGTGTGAAAATAAAAGTCCAATCAGTTACTAATATTCTGTAGCAAAATACTCCATGCAAGAATCTATCAATTCTAGATAATATTATCTATACTTATAATAAATCTGTAGAGAGGCCAATTCTGTACATGAAATATATTAAAAAAAAAACTATGAAGGGGTGATAAGGGATCGCTACTGATGCCAAAAATGCAATCAGTAAAATTTTTGTCTGTCTGTCTGTCTGTCTGTCTGTCTGTCTGTCTGTATATTCGTTATAGAAACAAAAACTACACGACGGATTTTAACGAAATTTGGCACAATTATTCTTCATACTCCTGGGCAGGTTATAGTATACTTTTTATTACGCTACGATCAATATGAGCAGAGCAGTGAAGGGAAATATTGGGAAAACGGGAGAAGTTACTCCATTTTTTAAGCTTCCGTCGCGTGTGCAGGCTTAAGAGTCCTTATCGATTTTAGAGTGATTTTTACTTGTTTCTGTAATTCTTTAGACGCTCGTTTAACAAAACTAAATTAGTAACAATGTGTGATGATATCTTAAATTAAAGATTCATTCAATATCTAAAATACGTTCGAGACAATTTATTGATATTCATTGTCCAGTTTGTTTAATAGCCAATAACCTAAGGCGTGTTTCAATTTTTTCCATGCGGGACGTTCGTGTCTTTGTATTTTACACGGAATTCAATAGAAGAAGTTTTCTTATAAAATATACTACAGTAAAGACACTGAGACATCCTAAAATATGTTCGAGGCAATTTATGTACTTTTATTGAAAAATTCAAAGAACATCTAAGTTAAAATAGCCTTACTTTGATGAAATTTTATGCGTATATGGCGTCGAATTTCTAGTTCTTACAACAGAGTTAAAAAAAATAAAAAATACACACTAAATGATAGGTTAATGCTTAAAAATTTGCAATAAAAAAAATACATATTATATGTTTTATGAAAGAAATGGAATAATTTAAAGTTCTCTAGAATTTTAGATTATATACGGGAGCGCAAACGTTGTTACGGCAGATCTATATAATCGAATATTCTAGAGAATTTTAAATTATACCATTACTTTCATATAACATAGTAGTTAGTTTTTTTAAACGAGCTCCTAAAGAATTAAAGAAACAAGTCAAAATCACTCTTAAAATCGATACGGCCTCTTAATGGTTAAAGCTACATAGAAATCATGTACGACACAAATGTTCTTAAATTATTATTATTATATAAAAATAAATTCCTAGACAGCATATTATGTCTATCTTTTAAAATTGACTCACAATAACACGTGAAACTTCAATAGCTTAGCAATTCGGAGCTTTCTGATTATATTTGTCTACTCTTACGTTTACAACACTCTCACTCATCCCTAACTAAAAAAAGTTAACATTATTACCTATTCAATAAAAAAAGAATCATGTAAATCGGTGTAGAAACACCAAAGTTATACATGAAATACGCTATAAGTCATCGCGCGTGAATACAGAATCTCTTTTATATTATGTTCTGTGTACAGAATCATGCCATAAGGATTATTTTTGTGTATCAGTTGCCGCGTTCGACGCGCTTCGCGGCGGGAGCTATAAAAAGGCGGCAGGTCCGCACCCGTTTCGCGTTGTCACGGCATCACGTGTGAACGGCTGAACCGATTTCGATAATTCTTTTTTTATTATATTCCTTGAAGTACGAGGATGGTTCTTATGTAGAGAAAACGTAAATATGTACCACGGGCGAAGCCGGGGCGGACCGCTAGTACATAATAAAAACATATTTATGTCACAGAAACTGATCTGCTTAGATTCTGATCTGTATATTTTTTTAAATCTTTAAATAAATCACCTTTCTTTGAAGTAGACGTCTTTTATAGATATAAAGTGTATACAGAAATCTTATACAAGATACATGCTTAATAAAATATATAATTAACTTTTTATATTTAAAAACTTTATTTTGAGGTGAAAGTTTGTACACACATATATACAATAATATTTTACTTGAATAAATATAACTATTCATAATTTAATAAATAATTAATTATTACATAACATATTTTAAAACTAACTTTACAATTTATTATTCATCAGCTGGATCTAGATGTAGTCGAGTACGGGCACTTGATACGAACCGTAATAATTTTTTAAGAATACGGGAACTAAAATTGAGCATAAAACGTGATCCTCTCGAAAACAAACTTGGCCTTTCCTCAGTTTCAATCACGGTTTCGATAGTTTGAATAGGGGGTGGCGGTGGTGGGGGCAATATAACTTTTTTTTCCGTTATTACCACTACAGGTGGAACAACACTCACTACTTCATGCACTTCTGCGGGAGCTTCCTGTGGTATATTTACCACAGGCTCAATAATTGGTTGTGGGTTTCTTATTTCTGTATAGAAAGGAATATATACCGGTACTGGTAAGGGGCTGACTGGAAGAGGTGGAATTTCTACAGGTTTTACGGTATGTGCAACTTCTTCGGTGGACTTTGAACTAAGGTCTTCTGATTTAATAGGGGCAACTAGTTCTACATTTTTGTTAATATCCTGTGTCGCTTCCGTTTCTATGTCTCTGTTATCTATAACCCCTGAATCAGAATGTTCATTTAGAGACTTTTGTTCGGCAGCTCCTTTCTCAACTTCATGATGCTCTTCAGATACTTTTGCATCTTCTGATTTCACATCTGTTAATGAACTGATATCATCTACTTTAGAGTTTCCTTCTTCATTATTTTCTGTATTTAATGTTAAATCTTCTGACTTTCCCTTTATTTCTAAACTGGTTTCTGGAGATATTTCTTTTTCTTGATTTTCTTCTAAATTTTTTTTTACTTCTGAATCTGACTTTGTTTCTGCTTCGGGACTGATTTCTTCCACTTGAGAAATTTCTTTATCATCTACTTTTGTATCTCCTGAGTTTGTTTTGTCAGTTTTCTCGTCCAGAGTAATTTCATTTTCATGTTTGTCTTCAGTTGATTTTAAATTTTCAAAATCAGACTTTTCCTCAGTTTTTGAACTAATTTTTTCAACTTCGGTATTTAAATCAATATTTGTCGCCACACTATTTTGATCCCCTATTAACTCATTACTTTTATCTGGTATGTCAGAGGAATGCTCTGGGGTACTCAAAGGAACAGGCTCAGGTATGTCAAAGGAATGCTCTGGGGTACTCAAAGGAACAGGCTCAGGTATGGCCTTCTCATTTATGCCTTCAGTTTCAATTAAAGATGCTTCTACGTGTTGATCATTTTGCAACTCGTGTTCAAGGCTTGCAGGCATCGAAATGGTGTGTAGTAATGGCTTTCCCTTATAAAATTCCATACGAGTTAATATTATATCAGTAGGTATACTTGAAAAAGCAACTTTTTCTTCTAAAATAGGCTTTAACTCCTCCTTGATAGCAACATTTGGCATCTCTAATAAATCTTCATTTTCTCTTGTTTTGCGTTTGTGTAAATCTCTTTTCTCAACAGA
Source organism: Colias nastes (assembly GCA_907164665.1). Classification (NCBI taxonomy): domain Eukaryota; kingdom Metazoa; phylum Arthropoda; class Insecta; order Lepidoptera; family Pieridae; genus Colias; species Colias nastes. The sequence goes on from CAJQZM010033629.1 coordinate 6,839, forward strand.
ATGTTTATAGCTAAATGTCCCAAAAGGTGTTATTGTTTCCTTAATAAACGATATCGGTTTATAATGGTACAGAAGTACTTCATGTTCATGTCCAGGTTCCTTTTCAAGTGTCAGTATCTTAAAATATTTTTTGCTGTTGACTAGGCGGCACTGATAAAGAACCAAGAAGAACACTACAACCTGAAACAAAAATGATGCAATGAATTATCAAAATTATTATAATATTTTAATTAATTTGAATGAATTGTATAAAAATATAAAAATCTATAAGTATTTACTTTAAAAAGCTGAATCATTATTAACGATCACCTTATTCCGATACGTTGTGAACTATGAATGATAGTGATCTCTTCAGTTGGTTTAAATAATAAAATTTCTCCCTGTGCCTTCTCATTGTTTCGTGATTAACTCTAATTATAAACAGTCCTCGACAACACGCAAATAGCACCTACTTTGCAAATGACAATGATCAATAAGAGTATCCTTTTCCAGGTTTTCGATCTAAAAATGTTATAATAACTTACGGGCCTACATACTTTATGTGAGCCACCCACATGTAATTTAATCATTAATATTAAAAGCATGCATTCTTTATTATAGTTTACAGCATTCACTGTCAACTTATTCAATGGAATACTTTTTTTTTTTCAAATAACAAAACATTAATATGTAGTTGCATGTGTATAAATACCATCTCTGGATTGTATTCAATGATTACAACCTGTATTATGATATAATAAGCTTTTTAACTTTCATTGAAAATTGTAAGAAAATATAAAACCTATTTATTTTTGTTTTAATTGATATAATCGCTTCATTTATTTCGTAACAAGCCAACGAATACTTAGAGAAAATATTCCTATACGAAAGTGAAATGACTGGTTCGGCAATCACGCTTGGAATATTAAAAACCGTTGTGTACATAGAGTGAAACTTGTAAAATATATCAAACAAATATATTTAGGTAAAAAGAAAGCCTTCTATGTAGTACTTCTAAATGAAAATGAAATACTATTATAATATATTTCCTTAAAAATTGGTAAATAGTCTGGGTAACGGTAAACGGAGTAATATGCTTTAAATTTGAGATTTAAATTAAATAGATAATTAAATTTAGTGCTTCCAATTAAAAGTGTCGCTCACAATAATTGGAAGGTATTACCTATTACCTGAACGGAAATTAAAAAAACAAAACGAAGGAAAGGTTAGGATCAAATAATTTTCCTGCGTGAATTCAAGATCATTAACTACCATTGCCTTCACAGCTATAACAATCAATAATTAAAATATAATCATGGAAAGAAAAAGCGTTTGCTTTAGTTGCATAATTCATTACTTACTTCGACTGTGTAGGAGAGTGGGGTAGTGTCCGGCACTCGAGTAGTCGCATGTCTTATTGCAATCGTGAATTAAGGATACAAGCACTTCTTTACAATTATTATCGTGAATATGTGAATGGCCAAACTGTAGTATTTAATATGCACGCAAGTGAAGTAAATTTATAAGTGATAGTGCGGACTAAATTTAAAGTAAGTATATTATATATTTTTTTATTTATAAGACATTAAGGAATATATATTTTTCATGAGTTCGTTAATTGGATATGGAAATAATTTGTTTTATCGTAAATAGTGAATTAAATTAGCATAATTTAATAAAATCTCAAAACAATATTTATGTTCCCTCATTTTAAATGATTTTATTCTAGTATGTAATGCTCATTAATATGAATATTTTTGAATTTCATATTGGAGCAGATTTTAGAATTTTATAGCTATACTAGATACCTATATGTTTTCCCTCAAGAGATACACTATTAGGTACTTTTCAGTTGTAACAACTTTATACAAATAATGTTTATACACAGGGATTTTATGTTATACTAGCTGTGCTCCGCGGTTTCACCCGCATTGCTCCGCTCCTGTTGGTCTTAGCGTGATGATATATAGCCTTATAGCCTTCCTCGATAAATAGGCTATCGAACTCCGAAAGAATTTTTCAAATCAGACCAGTAGTTCCTGAGACTAGCGCGTTCAAACAAACAAACAAAGTCTTCAGCTTTATAATATTAGTATAGATGTATTAATTAAAGAAAGTAAATTAAATCATCTCATATACAATACAAATTAAACACGATTACCTAAATATACCTATAATCACATAAGAATATTTTGTGATATTATATAACTTGTAGACGCATTAAAGATAAAAATCTTGTTTCTTAATTTAAACCAGAATCTACTTTCTACAGTCAAATTACATTAACGACCAGAATAACCGAGTTTAGATATAGTAATACCTACATAATACATACTCATTTATTCATCATTATGTAATTTATTAACTATGTTCTTACATTTTCAGAAAAATGAAATACAGATTCATTATTCTGTTCGTGCTCTTTACAATCTTGGCAACAAGTTCGGGAAATATTTTGAATGGTTTTATTCAAAGGATGTTAGGAGGAGAGGAATCTCAGCAAAGAGGATTTTCAGAGTCCATAACTCGAATTCTGGACTACCTTTACCCAAAAGATGATGCAGATTCCAGGATAATGAAGGAGATATTTAGTCTTCTAGCTGATGATGGACCTCCCAGTTTGGAGGGCGGGATTGACGCATTGGACTATTTAGTTGATAGAAAATAAAGGGCAGCTAACTATTAAGGAAACTATGCCAATATTATGACCCAAGAAGAAAATATAGAAAGAGGTAGTCGCGGTCTAATAATGCCATGGCCCATGTTAATCAATATTTTGAAAGTTTACGATGATATTTCATACCATGATGCATTTTATCCACGGACCCTGTGTGTTTCTAAATATCATTAATTCCTATGTAAAGAAAATTATGGTACACTCTCGCCAACAAAAACAAATAATAGGAAACACCGTTATTAGTGTCAGTAGGTCATAGATGTATGTACTACTATTTTCTTTCTTACAAGTTTAGATTTAATATTAGTAAATAATGCCAAAAATATTTATATATAGATTTATGTTAGTGCAATAATTAAAGGGAGGCTAAAGAGGCTAATATTGAAAATGTTTGTTTTCTTTAAAATTACCTTCCCAGATATAATTGTATACAGAACCACTTACATTATAAAATAATGCCAAGAAGTTTATTAAAGAAGAACTATGACGAACTTTTTAGTTCTCCTGATTCTTTTAAATAAACATACATGAACCCATTTTTGTTAGACTGAATTTTTACTACTACATTTACCTAAGTTTTAATTTCCATTCTAGTTCTAATAAAGGCATTCATTTAGTTGCAATTAGTTCTAAATAGAGAAAAGAGAAACTGTAAACGCAAACATATATAAACCAAATAATATAAACTTAATTTAGTTTTATAAATATTCTAAGATTTCGTTATAAATAAACGACCAGCAACCTTTTTCTTCTGTGTAATCAGCAACAATTAAACAATAGGAGTAGTAATATTTATTTCCCTGCTTTGTATAGATACACAATTACTACCTACTTTTACGAACGAGGATTTTTTCAAAGATTTTCTACTTATTCTGCCTGTTCTTGACAAGTTGTTGGTTCCTATCGACCGCGACGGCTGCCACCTTCAGCACAATTTAAATCTAAAAACTTAATTGTGAATATAGAAAGCTGAAACTCTAAAGTTCTCGTAAGAGGAATATAAGGACATTGCTCCTTATAAAAATATATTTAAATCTGCAACTAGATAGAGAAATAAACAAAAAAAATATTATGTGATAGTTACACAGGATATTTTATTGCACCTGATAAATAAATGTTGCAAACTATAATTCCAACAGATATGATATTTTTATTTCATAGGTTGTTATAATTTAAACAGTTACCAAGTAGATATTAAACTTTGCGACAAACTATTCGATCCTTTATTTCTATACACCGAGTAGAGCCTCGATATGTTGGCGTCGTTTTTTTCAAGGATAATTTTTGTTTTTCATCTTTCACTTCATTCACAGGCTTAACTTCGTTTTCTGCTACATAATTGGCATCATTGTTATCATAAACAGCACCGACATAGTCCGAACCTGGTGGTCTCCTTGAATTGGTATAAGGGGGCTCTAAATAACCACATTCTAAGCGTCCGCCACGGATTATGCACCCATTTTGTAAATTCACCACCTTGTCAACGCTACGAGGTGTTCCCACATTTATGTTGTATCCACATAGCACCCTATCACCGATAACTCTGCAAAATTTGCCGTCGAAATTATAGGGACAACATCTTTTTCTGTGTCGCACTTTAATTGTAGTTTCCGTAACATCTTCGTCTTTAAATTTTAAATGTGCATCGGGTTTTGTTACGGGCTCAAGATGATGGTCGTGACATGTACAACTCAATACTTCAATTACTTTTGTAAATAGCTGAAAATTATTATTTCTTTCTTAAGTAGCCGATAACATAAAAAAAATGCAAATTATTTTACCATTATGTATTTGAATGCACTTGATCGTGTGAACATTGCTCTTATCACGAATCAAAGGAATACAAGTTTTTAATTAAAATTTAATCAATAGTACTGTTGGGTACAAATTAGCTTTTTATCATTTTTTTATGAATAAAATATTTGTATTATGTGTTTGTCAATCAATTTGAGCAATCTTCGCCCTTAAATCTGATTTAAATTGCTTTATTTTAGATTGCTTCACGTAGGAGTAACGCTTCTTTTGGTTTTTATATTCTTGCAGCATTTTTTGAATGTCTCTTTTATCTAATTTGTTTATGTCAACTTTCGATTTACTGAACAATCCAGTTATTGAAAACTTTTTCTTTTTGTAGTCACTAAGCATATCCCTTACTACATCATGTTTCGATGAAGTAACTGAAAGTTTTTTCATAAGTTCACTCTTATCCAAATTTTCAAGTAATTTGAGATCTATAAACGAATTGTATCCATGTTTCTTTTCATATTCCTCTGCTTTCTTACTAAAATATTCTCTTTTGCTTTTATTTAAATTAAGCAATGAATCTTTGGATAAGCCAATGTATAAGTTTCTTTCTTTGAAATCATCAACATATGACTTTAATTTGCTGATATTCGGTTTTATCAAAGACACATTATCGAATTCGTTAATAAGCTTTTCTTTGAATGGTACACTTGCTGTTGACTTCTTTCTATTTCTATAAATAGTTATTACAGAAGGTTTCTTCACAGAATTATTTTTCTTGGATTTTATTTCCGATTTAATGGATTTCGTGTCTTTGTTTTTAGTGAATTTATCCCTAACGTCGCCCAAATTAATACCCGCAACTTCGTAATCTTCTAGTTGTGGATCAGGAACACCAAAAATCTGTTTCTTAAAGCATCGTTTGAACCTTCTATAAATCCATTTGCAAATCCTACGCCTGCATCTTTGGCACCACGTTAGCTTCTTCTTCTTTTTTTGTTTCTTTTGACCCTTTTTCTTCCTTTGGATTCCTGTCATCAATTCTTGGTGGTTACGAGGTAAACAGTATCTTACATTTAACTTGTTTATTATTTTTCATGTTTTAACTTGCATTTTCAATTATTATATAGTATTTGAGTTTGTATGATACGTTGTTTACAAACTACATCTCATACAAACCTGATATCGTATGTACTGTGTATTTACATATTTTGATCTTTATAGGTGGCTAGTGGCTACTTACAATTTTCTTCTTCATAGTTTAAACATTGAACAAAATTAAGTTAAAATTAAATCAATCGTTCATTTTCAATAATTCATAGTTATAAAGCACAGTAAAGTGATATGTCAGGTATCATAACGGTGTCATAGAAACATAAATATAGTTCTACAAAATGGCTACAAAGATCTTTTGGCACTTGGATTTGCCCTTTTTATTCGCCATTGCCATTCGTTTTTTAGGTCACTATGTAATGCACTATACCAACAAGATACCAACCTTTTCATTGCTATGAACGTAATTGATCTCATTAACAAAACATTGAAAAGATAATAATTCGCTTTGGTAATTCCAAATTGTTTCTTTTATCAGCAAAATAACGAAATAATAAACATGACAAATAATACATAATTTAAATTCGAATGATGAGCTGCATTTTTTATGCAAGTGTACATATTTTGATTACCTAAACATAAAGAAAGGATTTATGGCTGCTTTTTACCACATGATTAATGAAATTCAAGTGCATGAGTGGAAAAAATGTCTAAATTGACGCCGGTAAGGGCAAAGATAAATATTTCCATCGCGATACATTAGTAACGAAATTTATAAATAACACAATGATTTATATTTCATAAATTAACATAATTCAATAATTTGCTATTTCATACTTAGCTCTTTTATTATAAAGCATTAATTATATCCATATACTAAATTAAACTAAATTTGTTGTAGAGACTGCTAATAGTTATTAACATGATTGTTAGTATCTCGTGTGCCCCTAAAATAGGTCCAGTACTTTATGATCCATTGGTGTATGAAAGTCAAAATTCATTCAAATCTGAGGACACTCCAACAGAAAATACATCTGATGATTGGCTAACAGCTCCAGCTCTACGTAATAATGATAAACCTACTGAAGAAGTACCTAAAAAAAAATGTCAAGGGTACGATTATGATCTTACACAATGTAGATACATTAATGATAGGAAGATTTGTGGATACAACAAGAACAAAGGTGAACCAGAAATCGAAGAAATTAAGGATATGGGGAACGGTTGTCGTATACGTAATAATAGACTAGAATGCGGTTATTTAGCGGGCCCGTTTAATCCTCCCCGACGTCCACCGGCTAATGACGATCAACCTGATAAAATAGATTTTCCAAAACTTAGATCATCTCCTCCGAAAACATCCAAGAAAGAGATAAATGACAATAAGAAAACAATGACTATTAGAAAAGCACCTGACGGGAACCCTACAGCTGTTGAGAACCCTATCACCCTAGAAAATGTCGATGATATTGAAGTGAGAACAAAACGTGATTCAGTTGATTCAACAATAATAACAACGGATATAAATGTAATCGATACCACGTCAAATGATTTAACAACTCAAAAAAAAGTAGATCAGGACAA